>JBAMYA010102956.1:0-20196 GCA_037176975.1 Arrhamphus sclerolepis | reverse complement strand
TTGAAATGGAACAGGAATAGAAAACTGTCAAATGTCAAAACAACAGTCTGACAATTCAATGAATGCTAACATGAGTTCTAGAATTCAATTATTATACATATGTGTAGATGTTGATGCAAAGCAATGCGATATTTACACATTTTGATCACATGCCATTCATAAAGGTTCTCCCGGTATGGACACCCCAGTCTGGCTCTGTGTCCCATCTTGGCCACCCCAGTAAAAATGTCCTGGATACGTTACTGACCTCCGGGCCCTCTCCGACCTCCCTTTGTTGGTTTTGCATGTTTTTTTTTTTTTTGTTTTTTTTTTGTTTTTGGACCGTCTGGGATCTGGTTCGTAGACGGAGGCTCTGTCATGTTTTAGGTTTTGGTTCTGGGTTTTCTTCAGTGTTGGTCTTTTGTATCCTTGTTTTCTTGTCCTTGACCATTTCTGTTTGCTTTACTTCCTGTTTTATTTTGAAGTGCTGTGTCTAGTTATATTCTGTTTGACTTTCCTGATCCTCGTTTCCCTGATGTGTTTCATCTGTGTCTCGTCAGCTCCTTCACCTACGTATGGTCCTGCCCCTCCTTGTTGGTAGTTACTGTTTGCTCCCTGTGTTCTTGCCTGGAGTTTGCACCATTTGCCATTAAATTAACAGTTTTGGATTCCACCTGCCTGCTCTCCTGCATCTGGGTCCTCCACCACACCCCCACCACATGAAAATAGCATCATAGGCCGACAGTCACAGAGCAGCGACTTCTGAGACTGATTGTGCCATTTAGTTATTTATTCCTGATATTCAGGTAGTACCCCATTTTCAGTTTATTAATTTTATCAATAAATAATGAGTTTCATCATCCCAACAGCACCCAGCCACGGTGACACAAAAGTTACAATGCTAAATCTTGAAGTAGATAAAGTAGAAACTGCAAGTAACTTCTCCTTTCATGTGTCTAACACACACAAGTCATAAAACAGGCAGTGTCCATGGCAGAGCACCATGGGGGAAGCCACTGCTCTCCAAAAAACAATAGTCCTTTATGCTTGTTGTTTGTCCAAAAGTACCATTAACATTCCACAACTCTACTCAGAAAATGTCATTTAGAATGATGAAACAAAACAGAAATTGTAGGAGTACACTGTGGTATGTAATACATGAAAAGGGCAGAACATATTTTTCCTCAAAACATCTTAAAGGTTATATATGGTGGAGGGAGCATCATGATTTGAGCTTGCTTCAGTGTGTCACGGGGCCACAGGTCATCATGAAGACCAAATGAATTGCCAGGTTTGCCCAAACATCTTACAAGTTAATGTCAAGGTGGAGGGTCCCCACTGTGTGTTGGTAGAAGCAGCTGCAGCAGGACATTGATGCAACCAGATCTACCACAAAAATCACAAATGGCAAAAGAAAAAAAAATCAGACTTTTGAGTGGACCACTTAAAACTCAGACTTCAATTTGGCAGAGATGCTGTTGAATGATTGAAAGAAATTCATTCACAGACATCCTACAAACCTGAGGTGAAGCAGTTCTGTAAAGAAAAAAGGCTTTTTGTGTTTTCAGTTTGCCATCAAAAAATTCAGACATTCAGTCTGAATAAACATTCAATGAAAATGAATTTCTCACATGTCCTTCATTATCCTATACCCAACGTAGAGGTTTCATTTTTATTCTACTCATTAAATTCATTGAATTATGTAGCAGCATTTGTCATGTTAATGCAAATGAAGATGTTAGCTCCACCTTCACCATCGCTGTTACTCATATCATATCACCTTCTTCTGTTCCCCCTCTATCCCCTGTGGACTTCATGCTCTATCTGTATTAATATCCAGCAAATCAAATCAATGTCTCCTCCCTGATATTAACTCCTCCACCTGTTACCATGGAAACGCAAAGGCCAGTGTATATTATAAGGGGGAGGGGAATGGGGGGCAGCCTGACTTAAATAGGGTGAACATGCCTTTGGAAATGCAGGAGGAGTTTCGGGTAGGGAAGACAGGGGTTAGAAGTTTCCCTCCGTCATGTACCGTCATGTTGAGGGTGTCACATTAGAGAGTGTGAGGGGGGAATATCCAGACAGAGGTGTGAAATTTCTCTGATGTTCAACTGTAGATCAGCCAAAATCTATCTCAAATGTGACTGTCTGTGGTCATACTTCACTGATATGTCAATTTTCTTTTTTTTTTCTTTTCTTTCTTGTAATGTTTCAATGTCACACATCATCTTTCTCACATCCCACTTGCTGGTACCCTGCTGAGGCTGTAAGAGGAAAACAAAGACAATCACACACACAGGGTCTCTTTTTTTCCCCCTTTGAAAAAAAGATAACTAAATTAATAACTCAGTCAATAACACTGTGTGATACTTAGGTACTTTCTGTTTCACCTGAAAAAGGAAAATCGGATGAAGGAACAAAAGCAGAGATGAAAACCACGGGAGACAAGTTCTGAAATGTAAACAGAACACAAACAAACAAACAGGCGCAGTATACTGCTATTTAGGCTTTAGAGGAAATAAATCAGCCCTTTTTCCTTTTTTCACAAGGTGACCCAATTTCCTGATGCCATCATGAAACGTATGTAACATGTTTTTTTTCAAGATAACATACAGAGAGGGCACAATTACCCCCTTTAAATTGGAGCAGGCCACTCAACTCCACCCCTCGATTCTGCAGTGAGCTTCATTTTAAATCGTTCCAACAGCTTCAAGCTGCAATACAAATGTTAATTTAGACAGATATTACACTCAGTTACCTCTGAAGGATGTCATTACCTTATAAAAACGTGCCACGACCACACACTAGCACACATCAAAATGACAGAAAAATACATCCATGGTAGTTTTTATTATCAAATACTTACCTAGCTGTAGTTGAGCAACAGTCAGAAGTCTTTTTGCCTTTTTTATTTTTATTTTTTCAGGTAAAATGTCATTTTGAGATTTGCTTGTGATTCTTTGAACTAGTTAAAGCAGTGTGTCTTACACAGAAGTGCTCAAGTAACATAACAGCCAGCTGTCAAAAGTGAAATCACAATTCCTTTGTCACATATGCTCCAGGCTTCACTGTCATTCGTGTGTTGCTAAAAGGAGACATATTACCTTTTTTCTTAGTTATTTTTTCCCCTATTCAAAAGTTTACTTAATTTCCTGAGGCATTTATGAAATGTCCATGTCATGTTTTGGTCCAAATACCGCAGAGAACAAGTTTTTATAGATCTTTTTACAGCATCCGATTTTAGGAGGCGGAGTCAGATATTTCCTGCAGCTCCATCCTCCTCTGTAAGATGTCCTTCTTTTGAAATTAGTGTTGCAGTTCTGGACTATCCTCCTTAAAGTTGGCCAGGAAGCACAAAGGAAAGACAAGATGTGAAACTGGCTGGAGATAAAGAAAGGAAATGTGGATATTATTCTGATATGGGTCTGTGATGCCACAATACTCCGTTAATCTGAACCACTTAATTAAAGAAAAATATTCAGATGGAGAAAAATGAAGTGAAGTTTATATGTCAACGTTTTTTTTAAAAAGGCATTACTTCAGATAATGGCAGAATTGTTGTTACGATTCTGATGCAGAATTCAGGAGCAAATGGGAGAAGAACTGGACATATCCTCTGAAGACTCGGTTTGAAGCCTGTTCTTTTGGGCCTCTGGGTGGTACCAGCAGGATCTGACTCTGCCCAACACCAGTGAAGTCGAGTACTGCCAGGGCTCAAACAACAGTCAGCTGACTGGGACCATCGACTGGCCAACACTCGGTTAACTGACCCAAGGGTCCCTGGAGCTTGGTCCAGTCAAAGGGACCTGATTGACCCTTGGCTAGTGGTCCAGTTTGTCAGTCTGGAAGGGTCCAGACAAGCCTGGAAGGTGCCTTGGCTGAAGGAGCCTGCTGTTCCCGTTACTGCCATGATTAAGGGCCCATGAACCAGACACCATCACCCAGTTAGGCAAGGCAAGTATTTGTTTTGCATGTTTCATACACAAAGGCAACTCAAAGTGCTTTACAAAGGCATTAAGACAAAATTCATTAAAAAAAAAAAAATACTGATTTGGACAAATCAGAATTTGGATTAATAACAAAGAACAGTAAAAACAGGGCAGTAAAATATGACAAAAGAAAGGCACGGGAAAACAGTTTTTAGTTTAACTTTAAATGTTTCTAGAGTTGGAGAATATTTGATATCAACGGGAAGTTTATTCCATCTATGTCAGGGCAGGGCAACTCCAGGCCTCGAGGGCCTCTGTCCTGCATGTCTTGCATGTTTCCCTGCCACAACACACCTGATTAAAATGAATGTCGTTAACAGGCTTGTGCAGGCTTGGATGACCAGCTGATGGTGATCCAAATAATTTGAATCAGGTGTGTTGTGGCAGGGAAACATGCAAGACATGCAGGACAGTGGCCCTCAAGGCCTGGAGTTGCCCTGCACTGATCTATGTTCATCATAGTAGCTAAATGCATTTTCACCCTGTCTGGTCCTAACTGAAGGTTCTACCAGCTGACTGCTACCTAAAGATCTCAGAGATCTACTTGGTTTAAATTCTACTAGAAGATCAGTAAAGTATTCTGGCCCCATATTATGAAGTGATTTGTAGACTAACAACAACACTTCAAAGTCTATTGTATTAATCTAATCTATTCTGTAGGTATCTGGTAGCCAGTGTAAGGATCTCAGAACGGCAGTAATGTGTTTAGTTTTCTAGTTCTTGTTAGGACAACTTCAGCTCATCCATAACGCTGCTGCCAGATTGTCTTTTTAGGAAGACCAGATAAAAGAGCATTCCAGTAGTGAAGTCTGCTAGAGATGAAGGCATAAATGAGCTTCTCTAAACCAACTCTGGACATGACATCTCTGACTCTGGAGATTTGTTTGAGGTGGTAAAAAGCTGCCTTAGATACAGGTTGATGTGGCTGCTGAAGTTCAGGTCTGAGTCAATTAAACCTCCAAGATTCTTAACCTGCGATTTTGTCTTGAGCCCTTTGGATTAATGCTCTCATTCTGTCTGTTTTGTTACCAAATCGACTCCTTCTGTCTCTGCTTGGAGCAAATGAATGTCTGGATGCAATCAAGCTTCCTTCAGTTAAAGCACGATAAGACAGAAATAATTCGAACAGACCAGAGTCATTTGGTGAAAGGGCCAAGTAGATCTTAGTGTCGTCTGCATAGCTGTGATCAGAAACATTGCTGTTACGTATGATCTGACCTCGAGGAAGCATGTAGATCAGGGTTATTCAAATAAAATTCAAAGAGGTCCAGTTAGTGAAAATTTCCTAAAGCAAGAGTCTAGAACATCTGCTGTGGTTTAGTGTGATATATACTGTTAAGATATGATCAAATGGCTTAAATGTAAAGATTACACATTTCAACTGCATAAATCAACAATACTTAACCTTAAATCATTTAGATAAGATTTGAATTTAAACCTAAACAGAAAATAAATAACATGTTTGGGTTTTTCTGGGGGGTATTTTATGCATCGTAAAAACAGATGCAAAAGTAATTTGAGAACAAATTAAATAAACTGAAGCAACAACTTGTATAGTCCTTTTTTGAAACCCATTTAAAATAAATAAACAAATAAAATAACTGAGCAGTTTAACAGTCTCTCTTCAGTTTTTTTTTCCCACTGAGCTGAGCTGGAGCTTAACTGCAAGGATTTTAAACCCGAACACTGAACCAAAAAAAGTGGAGAGTGTGAGAGGAGGGAAAGAAGAAGAGACTGACACACTGTTCATTTGTTTTATTTTTTTAAATAGGTTTCAAAAAGCGATATTCACGCTGTTGCTTCAGTTTATTCTTTTCTCAAATTACTTTTGCGTCCATTTTTAAGATGTATGTTTCAATTTTTTTTTTTTTTTTCAAATCTTATCTGTGTGTTTCCATGTTAAGTGTGAATAAATATTGTTGAAATGTGTTGAATGGTTGACAGATGCTGATTCCATGCAGACATTGATCCATCTACAGACTACTTCAGTATAGATCCACTAAACCACATAGAGTCTATCCACTCTGGGTTCAAAGTTCTGTTTCCATCTGCCATGAGCACACTGGTACCTTGAGTTACAGTTTAATTTATTCATGACAGAGCTCATAAGTCAAATTGCTCTGATGTCAAATCAATATTCCCCCATTGAAAATAATGGAGATGCCATTAATCCGTTCCATGTCCCCCAAAAACATCACCCCAATTTATTTGTTACGTCTTGAATTTATTTATAAATTGTAAACATTGTATAGGAACATAATAAAGGAAAATGGAAGGAATAAACTGGTTTTATAAGGTGTATTTATGTTTGAGATTGAAATGACGGAAGATGCTGGAGGAGGAGGTTTGCAACTTGGGGGGGATAAAGAAACTTAATCATCTTCACTGACGTCTGGCTTATTCATCACACTTTTCTCACTTTCATTTGCAGCGTGTTTCAATAAAAAAACCCAAGGAGGTTTGTTTAATCTAAGTTTCAGATTGTTTCAGGAATGAGAGAGGAAAGTGTCATTATAGCGCAGCGGCACAACCAGCTGCATTTTTTTTCTGGGTGTCAATGGACTCTGGTGTTTGAAAATTTGGTAAAACAACTGCACAAATGCGAACACAGAGATGCTTCTTTGGTCAGGTGGCAGCGGCCCACCTGGGGCCCGTTCCACAAAGAAGGTTCAACAAACTCAGAGTCAATAAACTCTGAGATCAGAAACTCTGAGTTTTTGGTTTCAGAAGTTACCGTGACTATAAAAAGCTATCATCAGTGGAGCTCAGATACCGTGATTCACCATGGCAACGGTAGAGATCCACCTACTTCACATCGGCAAACCCAATGTTCTAAAGAAAACTATCGTTCGTGAAAAAACATAAAGCAATACAGAGTATCAGGTATGAGTTGAGGGCACCCAATGTTTCAAACATGTGACGCGCAAGGCCGAAGCGTCAATATGTGACCGACGCGTTTGGAGTGAGAATGCGTTGGATTTTGACATTACACCGTTTGGGCTTTTATAGGGGAGGAGGCAGATTAACTTTGTATTAAATTAGGGTACATTGCAGTCGCATGCAGAGATTCAGAACAGCTGCAGCAGTGAATGAAAGAGTTGATGTTCCAGTTACTATGCAAATAGCTGGCAAAGGTGAGATCTTGCTGATATAATGAAAAAAAAAAACAAAAAAAAAAACAACTATTTTAGACAGATGACTCAACCATAAGATGTTTTGTTGGTTTTTCTTAGTTCTGCTTCATTCTTCATTCATAATATCTTCTAATAATATAGGCCTATTACAGTTTATTCCATCGTTATTGTGAAAACTGCCACTAGATAGTCACTGATTAGGTATAGAAATACTGTGGGTGATATCTGTCGTACACAGAATTAGGTTTTGTTTTTTTTACAAAAAAATTTCTTCTTTTTTTTTTTTCTTTCTTTCTTTTGTTTTTTTTTGGGGGGGGGCGTGTAACGAGTGGACGTCAGAGCCGCTTTGATCATATTAAATGATTAAACCATCTATTCAGATCATCAACACACTTTAAGATGCAAAATCTGACATTTCATCATTCAGTCGTCGCCAAAATGATCGTTATATCAGAGGTTTTGAGATTCAACTGAACCTGTTTTGGCTTTAAAAAGGGGAGGAGACAGAAAGAGACTCAGGGTCTGAGTAAATAAAACTGCTCCCGACCAGGTTTAGTTCAGGGACTCCGAGTATCAGTTACCTCGCTTTGTGAAACTGGCTCAACTGAAGCCTCTGGCTCGGAGTTAAGTAACCCCGCTTTGTGAAACCGAAAACTCAGACTTTCCCTGAGTTCCAGATCAAGATACTCTGAGTTTCCACATCCGCTTTGTGAAACGGACCCCAGAAGCTTCAGAACCTGTAACTCAAATTTCTGTTGACAAGTCACAGCAAATAATTGATGGAACGACGGCTCGTAACTCAAAAATCTTGTACGTCGGGACACTCAACTCAAGGTACCGCTGTATTTACTTTCCTCTGCATGTCTCTCTTTTTCCTGCCTTTTGCTCACTCGCCTCTCCGTCTTTTCTCCCCGTCTTCTGCTCATAGCTTCTGTCCTCGCACCACTTGCCTCTCATCTAACTCGCTCAGTGCTGCAGTGTTATTTGACTGGCTGCATAAAATCACGTGGGATGACTTTACTCGCATCCAATTGGCCCGCGCGTTTCCTGGTCAGCAGGAACCGACAAAAGGTGTCGGTTCCTCACGGTCAGTGAAATAAGCTGAGATTTATTCTCTCCAGTGGAAACAACAAGCAAGCCTCGAGGTGCAGGAAATGGACCGTGGGCAAAGGGAGCTCCTGCTGGTGGTAATCTAACCATCATCCTCCCACTGTTCCCACTGTTATTGTTAACACAATAAACTACAGAACAAGCTGCATGATGATGCTGTTAGGCTCAAAAATCATGTTTGCCAAAAGTGCTAACTGCTAAGTATCTTAATTGATGACAGCTAGCCAATAACAGCACAGAAAAAAGGAACACCCATAAAAATGCACACATCTGTGACTTTGCATAATTTTAACAAATGAAGGGAAAATAAATAAATAACCCTCAGTACTTTTGTCATGGATGTGAAATCTACGCATGCAAGTGTTTAATATGGGGGTTAATATGAGGAGACTAACTAGAGGAAACTAGAGCTAACTGGAGAGCAATGTTATCTTTAAAGAGAATTATATAACTGCAGGTGAGAATTTGATGTTAACAGCAAATTAAAAACAAGGAAACATGAGCAAAAGCGCTTTCTACTTATTACTGGCTTTTGATTTTTTTTTCTCATGATCTTATTGAATAATCTTCAATAATTAAAGCTTACACTGACATGACTGTTATCATATATTGACAGAGTTGGATTATACTGAGCTTAACAAATAACGTTAACAGTTAGCTTTAACATTCTATTATTAAAGATTCTGGTTGTGCAAATTTAATCCAATTCATTGTGTGTATGTGTGTGCTCGTAGGCATTTTATGATTATAAAACAAAACTTATGTAAACTTTGTGTGAACAAAAACTGAAAAATCCACCAATTCCATCCAGCAGCATGTGAGCTCCAGAAAACGCACATAACAATATTGATGTTTTTCTATGAATTTAAAAAGAGATGTACTTGACTGCTCTTACACAAACACACACTCAAATACACGGAGAGACTTTGTTAGAATATAATTTATAACAACAATACACAGAAAAGAGGAATCTTAAGATTACAACATTTCTTTCTTCACCGTGCATGGATGGTGCCTGAGGAGAAAGAGAAGAAAACAAAATGAGTGCAAACAAAACAAAGAAACACACAAAAAGCCAAACCTGAGACTTAGCTGTTGGGGTTTATTATTTTCATAATCAAAGAAAATAAGGCAGGGGTGGTTTATTTAGTTTTGGTACAAAAACTGCAGATACACAGAGGAAAGCAGTGAGCTGTGAAGCTCCTCTGTATTTGCTGGTGAACAATCTTTCCCATGACACGACATGACCTTCTCTGAGCTCACTTTGATCGAGGGCAGTGATGTGTGATACCTCCGGTAACGTAAACCCTCCGTTCTTAGTTTCAGCTTCAATCAAGGTTCTGAGTGGGTAGCGCAAGACATAATATGCTGAGAAGAAATTCATTCTCACCATCTACTGTGTCAAGAGCACCTTGACTGAATGTGATGTAAAGCTGTAGATATGTTTCAAGGGCAAATATTATGCTTTTCTTGTCTTTATAAGGTTCATAATTTTCCAATTTTAATGGTGACATGCTGTCATTTTAAGAGATACATGCTTGATTGAGCAATAAATAAATTTTTTGAAGAGAAGTTTTATCTGGAGCTGCAAAATGACTTTTTACTTACACAAGCATTAATTGCATCTATGCTCAGATTGAACTCATTTCATAAAGAGGCATCTTCAATTGTCTCTGAGACACATGACTGGCAGGACATATTAGTATGTTTTTGCACTTTATACTGTCTTGCAAGCTAAGTTGAAAAAACTGTTAGTTTAGCAAAAAGAAAAGATAATATACGATACACAAAAAATAAAGATACAATACATGCATAATACGAACTGGAGGAAAACAATCCAAATGTTTGCAAACAAGGCAAAAGTACTTTCAATCAAATCTGAGTAGCAAGCAGCAATAAAACAGTCATCTGCAGTGCAGTGGGTGGACCTCAAAGATCTGTGTTTGGCTCTTTATTGTTCAGCATATACAGTATATTAATGATACTGCACAGCACCTACATGGTGAACATTTAAAACTACACATACAGTTTTATATACCTGTGCAGAAATGACTCAGCTGGGAGCTGAGAAACCTGCTGAAGCTACAGGAGGTGTGTGACTGGTTTGATTAGTCCTATTTTCAGATGTTTTGGACACTCAGGGGGGTTAGAGTGATCTTTGTAAGACAGTGAAAGATTTTTTCTTTTCCTCCTTCCCCTGGGATTGGGGGCAGGATGTGGAAACCACTATATGTTCTCTTGAATCAATGCACAAACAAGCACTACAAATTGTGATCACTTTATAATCTTGAAGGAAAATAATTTCCTGAATTTTACGTTTCAGGCTTTTTCAAACCTCTAGCTACTTGACAAAACTGACTTGGCTTGTTTATCGGACTCTCCTACCCTTCTATAAACTCTGTAAAGGCTGGAAATCTTCTTTATACAAATGTACTGTTCCTTTTTGGACCATTGGTTTTCTCATATAAAAACTACCACATAGTGAAACCAGTTACCACATGAGGGGGGACTGGCTGTCTGTCTGTCGTACCCACTGGCTGATTGTCTTCTGGGGTCGAACTGGAGGAATGCAGACGTAAATTAGCCTCAGGCTAATTCAGGTACAGCACATCAGTTCTGTCATTTGACTTGAATGCCATTCATATCTCTCATACTGCGCTTGGGGATAGTTATTCAATATCTGTCTCAATGGAAGATCCTGTCAAGGTTTCCTGAGTGGACAGTCTACCTGATGGCAAAGACGAAGTGTCAGTGGGAAATGAGATGGAGATTTATTTATTTTTTACAAAATCTTAAAATGGAATGAAGATGGGGTGAAACTGTTTAAGTTTTGGGTTAAATTTTAAATATTGGCTCATATATGCTTTATGGATTGCAAAAAACACCAAAAGTGATGTTCTAAAGTTGTCTGAGAATACGAGGTTTGAATACATGTAATATTATAACAGGAAAATTGCAGTTTTTGAAAAGTTAAAGGAGAGGACTGATGTAACTCTCACTGTTTACTAAGTATAATGCTAAAACATGAGATGTTGGGCTTAAAATGAGCAATGCTGACCTTGAGGTCCAAGGATATTGAATAAAGGAGCCAGCCAGCCAGCAAAAATCTCACGAAGGTAATGTTTATTCTGCAAGGACCAATCCATCTTTTTTTTCTGGTAAATTCATATTTTATGGAGATGGGAATTTGTGGATGAAAAAACAAACCATCAGAAATGCATGAAATCTGATCCAAGCAAAATTTTGAGATAGTGGGGAGTGCAAATCCTGTTTTATTTCTACAGGTCCATTTTAGCTCAGAAGCTCTTGTAGCTCAGGTTTGGTCTTAGTCTTTTAGGGCACTCACATTTGCCAAATAGTGTAGTGTCGCACCCAGAGAAGACTGGCCTTTCCTCCTGATTCCCCAACTGGCCTTCACTCACATTATTCCAGTCTCAGACAGCCTTAACCACTATTGCTGCTAAAAGAGAGAAAATGGACAAATGCACAGAAAACATGATGACAACACTACTAACTTTGTGGCTTTTAAAAATTTTATTTCATTTTTTTGAGATAACACCATTTCCCATTTTTGAATTTCTGGGATCACATGCTGGTAAATGATCATCACAGGGGTCTTCTTGCATCCGCACAGCTTGCATGTGTTTCATACATGCTCTCCTCCAAATACATGCACAATCGTACCGTGCCCAAGCACACCTCTTCCATCTGTGCCAGAGACGAGAATTCATACTGCGCTTGAGCAAGGAATGGAGAATTCCTTTTAGTCAAACAAACCAGACTTTAGGGGCCAATCATTCTACCTGGTGTGAGTGGACTCTTGATGAAGAAGTCAAAACCAGAGACAGAAGTGCTGAGTACAATCTGCATTGCTACTGGAAATGGCTATTTAGGCTAAGATGGTGATTAAAATTCTATGACCAGAAGCCATCATAAATTGTGTTCTCTCACCCTCTGAGGGGGGTCTTCAGCTCAGAGAGTGTTATCAACCTAGAAGATCTGGTTTTCTGCAGTAAGGTAAGCCTGCCTCTCAGTGAAAGTGCTACAAAAGAATTGGTTTACAATATTCGCAGGGACTTTCTTACATGTTTCCACAAAAAGAAAAACAACCAAATTAGCATGAATAAATTAAAAACTACAGGCGGTCTTTTGATTCAAAATGATGCTTTATAATTTTGTACAGGGATTCCTTCGAGGAAACCAGAGGGAAAAGCCGGGATAAATCATCTCTCAGCTGGCCTGAAAAAATGAATTTCAGGAAGCTGGCAAATTACAGCGAGCATGCTTGATTTCCCCTTTTGTACTGCAGTCCATGTGCAGGGTAAATCCTGGGTAAGTGGCTGAGAAATGAACGGATTAATAGAAGAATGAAATGAAAATCATTACAGGATGTTAATTCACTTTGTCAATATGATTACCCTTAATTACTCAATCTGTAATATTAAACAGAGTCCAAGAAGAATCCTGACAAAAGATATTTGTGAAGTATGTGTGTTTCATTAGGTTCTTATAACTCAGGAACTGTTAAAATTAGATTCAAAAGGTCTCATTTTAAACCATCCCTTTACACCTCTGTTGATGGAATTTGGTTTTAAGGGAGAGTAGGACGTTCAGTCTCACAAAAATTAAAATAAAATGTGTTAAATGAATATTAGTGCAATGGGGAAAAAAAGAAAAGAAGTGAAGATGGGGATTCATTTCAAACTACTAAACATATGATCCCAAACACAGAAAATAAAAGTTCTTCCATCACATGTCCCTTTTTAGACCAAGAGCGGTTAAGGACTCAGAAGTACACGATTGGCTCCCCAAAACATTTAGGAATAACTAATGAGCTCCAACAGAGGCTCAGTAATGGACCTGCTGAGCACATTTAATTTGCAAGTGGCACATGTAGATTCAAGTCGAATCCAGTACTATTTGGCAGCTGTGCAGGCTTTACATGTTGGGTTTGTAAATTTACCCCTTTTTGGAGGGAGGATGGTTTCTTCGTTCATTGAGCCTTGATTAGATTTCACCTCAGTTATGATTTTTTTTTTTGTCCATCCATCAGATATGGAGCTTATCCCAGGCATCTTTGGTCGAAAAGGCAGGGGTACGTCCTTGACAGGTTTCTAGTTCATTGCAAGGCAACCTATAGACAAACAACCGCACACACTTTGCTGGACAATATAGAATCATCAATTTACCTGACACACATGCTTTGGACAGTGAGAGGAAGCCAGAGTACTCAGAGGAATCTAGTGCAGGCAGGGCGAGAACATGAACACTCCACACCGAAAAGCCCCTGCTGGGTTGCACACATAATTGGTATATTTGTGTCTTATCAATCTGGGCATCATTATTATTTGTGTCACTGCCTTCATCCACAGGTAAATTTGTGGAACATAACAGAGTAATGGGGAAGAAAGATGATACAACACCACACCGACGGCTGCAATCTGAAAGGTAAACATGAAAAGAATCTCTGTGGAGGCAAAATCAAAGCTTTGAGACCAAAGCAGAGCACCTGTCAGAGTTTCTACTTCCTGCTTCTTCTCAGATTATTACGCTAAAGTTGTCTTTTTTTTTTTAAAACCAAAAAGGTTGAAGCAGCTAACGATGAGGATAACTTGAATCTTTTTAGGCTGAAAATGCATCCATTTTCCTGGAGGGAACAAGCATTTGTGGCTCTTAAAGTGAAGCTTTGCACACTTAAATCTCAAGGTTTTTCAAAATCCCTCACGTGTGAGGGGATTAAACTGCAGCAGGACTGGATTCATTGTGGTTAAATTGAACACGTGAAAGGTACACACTTAATGAAGTCAGCAAAAAAAATCTGAAAAAAATCTGGAAACTGACAAAAGGGGGTTTATCCGGAATAATTCTAATTAAAAATTAAAGAAATTCTATTACAAGCTGTATGGATTAATTATTGTCTGATTAGGCAAAATAAATAAATAATGTTTTTTGCTCCCATGCTTAACTAAGATGCCTAATAGTAGCTGTAGCAAAATCAGAAACATAAACTCTTGATTTTCTGCAGGTAATTCAGCAAAGCAATATGTTGATGTATGTCTGACAGACGTGAGGCTGGAGAACCACAATGATCTTTAAAGAATGGAGCTTGTCTTTTTATGTCCTGTTTTAATGTCATACACATCAGTGCTCCTGCTCTTTCAAAGACGGAAGCTCATTGTCAGCTTACGTCATTAAATTTGTCAGTTTATTTATACGTAAATTCCAACATGACTGTGAATGACAGGACTGTGCTGGTTTTTTTTTTTTTACCGTCTCCTTTCCTTCTGTGATGTGGTGCTTGATAGTGGCTGCCAGAAAAGTTAGCTTTTAACGTTTTTCTGGTGTTCTGTGGTATGGCCTCTCTCTCTCTCCTTCCCACACACAATCAGGAAAAAAAAAGCCTGTCTCACCTCCATTTAGATGCATTCTTGGCTGCTCATTTTAGATTCCAGGACATTTTATCTGACTTGTGGGCATCAGAGAGCCACTATCTGAATGCAGGAAACTACCAGAACTTCCAAGAGACTTAGAAAGTCTATAAATTCTGCCCTCTTTTCCTTTTCAAGAAAATGGACTGTGAACAAACCAACGAAACAATATTAAAATCAAACAAGGAAATGTTGAAATTATGTTTAACTGAAACAAGGAAATACTTTGAGTGTGTTTTATTTAGTGTAAGAAATGAACAATGGAAATGGTCAAGTAATTTCACCGAGCAAATACCAAGAAAAGTTTTAGTTTTCCCTTTCACTACTCTTGCAATATCTGCGATGGCACTGAGCTCTCAATGAATAAGTGATGGTTTAATTCTCAAAATAGGATTCACCCTTTCAACTGATGCTCCAATCATCATGTAGAAACTCAGCATCCAGACCAGCCCACAGCTCCATTCACCCCCAGTGAAGCTGAGCGTCCGGCGGCAGAACAAAATCAGGACATTTATCCAATGAACGTTGAATTTCGAGGCGATGAAAAAAACTGCACTTCAACAGGTCTGCATGGAAGCTCAGCTTCTCGGGTAAATGCATTGATCACAGACCGTATAAGAAAATGATTTCTGGAAATCTGTGGCATTGACGCTTCTGAACAAACTCGTCTTCGAGATAAACGTGTTCTAACATATTTGTAGTCAATGAAATTGACAACAAACCATTCAGTTTTTGACATTTTAGGGGAAGCTGAGCTTCTCTTGCGGTCTTGGAGAACTCGCATCTGCTACACATTATTACCCCAATAGCAAGACAGTAGGACTGAGTATCATCCATTTACGGTATGTGCTAGGTAAGGACATGTAAAACAACAAAAGTGAGATATTAGCACCAAAAGATTATGAAACCAAATTGGTTTGATAAATTATTAAGTCATATCATCTTCTCCTCCCAGTTCCTGACACAGATTTAATCAAAAATACATATCTAAGTAAATAAATATAAAATCAAAATAAATGTGTTAATATCTAATGATGTAATTTTTTTAACCAATTAAATTAACTCGTATTGTGTGAACATACAAGTTATGTCCACAGTACAATCTCCAAGGATAATTTTCACTTACCCAGCTGCCACTGAATATTTTATTGCAACAAAACTAAAAGCATAAACCACTTTTACGCACAAGAAGAAAAAGCTGTAAAACTATAAACTGTAAAACTACCAACATACATCCATCCACATTAACTTCCGCTTATCTGGGTTTAGGTCACTGCTGCAGCAACCCAAGAAGAGAGGACCAGCAAAGATAAAATCTGTCTAGCAGGTCCAGGGTCCACCTCCTCAGGAGGCCTCCTGACATTATGGCTGAATGACCTCGACTTGCTCCCAGACTCCAAGTCTGTCTCTGCTGAATGATCCAGTTTGTAACCATTAGAGTAGGAACAAAGATCAAAAAGAGAGCCTCGTGTTTTAGCTCAGCTGTCGATACAGAGGTCACATTACCACAGGCACTGCATTAATACGCCTGTCAACCTCTGACTATTCTCCTCCCATTCATGACTGAGACCTAGAGATACTTAAGCTCCTTCACTTCAGGCAGCACTTCGCTCCCAAACCAGAGAGGGGACAACCTAAGATTTGGAGGTGCTGCTTTTATCCTCAAAGTCACACTCGGCTGCAAACTGCCTCACTGAAAAGTTCATGGCTTGATGACACCGATAGCAACGCATCATCTAAAACAAAGCAGGGGCGTAGTCCTGACACCACCAAACCAGATCCCTTCCACCCCCTAGCTGTGCCAAGAAAGTCCAACCATCCATTATGTATACCCGTTTATTTCTGTGCAGGTTCCAGGGGTCTGCTGGAGCCTATCCCAGCTGTCTTTGGATGAAAGGCAGGAGAAAGTCTGTCCATAAAAATTATAAACAGCATCAATGACAATGATTTACTTCCAACACTCAGCGGACAGAAACACATTTTCAATCAGACCATACTTGTATGTTGTTTCTTCTAATGCTTGCACTTTGTGTCTATTGCAGTAGAAGTAGGCCCTACAGTCTATCTACAGTTAAAGTATTAGCAGCCCATCAAGTTATCAGGGCTAGCACTTCAAATTTTAATTAACCAAATGTAATTAATGAACTTAATTACTTTCTGCCACCCCTCAACATTGTGAACCATTTGCCCAGTCAGATTCTGAGCATGACATGCATTGCTTGTGCAAGAACTATTCACAGAAATTGTTGCACAGAAATAGTCCTCCTATAAAGTTAACTAAGAAAATAAGATGTAAATTTGTATCAGAAAAATATATTTTTCTCTCTGTTTGTGTGTGTGTGTGTGTGTGTGTGTGTGTGTGTGTGCCTGCGTGTGTGTGTGTGTGTGTGTGTGTGTGTGTGTGTGTGTGTGTGTGTGTGCATGTGTTGAAACCGAGCAGATCACTTTGTAATACTGGCATAAAATATCAAACAGTCTTCAAGAAAATGGCACTGCTTCATGTGAAATAGTCATTATCAGTGGTGTAGTCTAGTTTTTTTCGAGTGGGTATATACTGTAAAGATTTTGTCCCAGCCTCATGCAAACCGGTCCTTATGAGTGATAACTCATAAGCACCACCAAAAAAGTTGGGGTGCGTTTTTGCATTACTTTTGTAAATATGTGAAGCAGGTGTTAATGTATCATTTGGACTTGAAAAACTATAAAAAAGTTACATGAACATTGTGTCTTGAAATGATCAGTGGGCATAAAAAGGGAACACAAAAACTGTTTTTGGCACAAATTGCACCTCATACCCTAAATTTATACTTATAGTAACAACCTCCTGCTTTTACAATAACATATGCTAACAAGTTTGCGAGGTGGACTTACCTTGGGTAACTTTAACACTGACAGGCTCCTTCTGTAGTTTCTGTGTCATTTGAAGCAAGAGCATCTTCAGGATCGGACTCAGAGTGTAGTTTGCTTACGTTTCATGTCTGCTTTGGTAATCGGCCAATATAGCAACACATTCTAATGTGTTGCTATATTACAACCACACACTAATCACGAGTCGGAGGAATGATCCGGAACAACACGCACTTGTTTGTTGGTTGACAATGTTACATTCAGGGACCAGACACACACTACCCCAGGAAGCCCCTCCCAATAGAGGTCACATAATTGGCCACCACACGTTCCGCGCTTTGTAACAGAAATAAAATATTATTGGTCAAAAATCATTATGGGTGCGTTCACACTTGTGGTGTGGTACTTTTGATTCAGACAAAAGCAGAAAATGATACATTTAGTTTGGTTCGCGAGTAGAACATCCTAGTTTGTTTGCGGTTTACATTAGCATTTGAAGATTTGACAGACCAAAACGCACCACAGAAAAATGTTGCAACTTGTTTGGAGTGTATTGATCATGTGCCATGAAACTCACTGACGACTGAAAACTTATGAATGCCGTCTCGGCATTTATTTTTATGTTGGATATGCTCGAAATCTGCCCGTAGGGTTGAACACTTGTGGGAGATTTACTTCTTCGTTCCCTCCTGTTCTCGCTGCTCTCCACTTTTTATGTCGGAGATTGTGACATAATTTCCACTTTCATTTTGGTCCACTTTGAAGCTGACAGAGACCCGCTGTTCTCGTGGTCTCGCGGTGCACCACAGTTCGGATGGCAGCGCTCACACTCGCTGAAATGAACCGGACCAACAAGACAACCGGATATTTCAATCAAACCAAACATGCCAAATATGAAATTAGCACCCTGAGTGAATGTTCTCCCACAACATTATTTTATACGTATTCTTTTGTGTTTGCAAGAAGGCACATAGAAATGAGTCTTAATGAGTGGTTGTACAGCGTGTACCTGCAGATCACGTAGACTACACCACTGGTCATTATTATGACTTAAAACATAAAGTAATACACGAGATTTCTGTTCAGTTCTGCCGTCATGTCATTGGCTGTCATGTTCTGTACATTTACCTGGCAGCTTCCTGAAGGGAAAAGGACACGTCCTATTTATGTTAGAGCATCTCTGCAAATGCCAGCAGGCTGTAAAACATAGATATACTGCCTCCTTGCTGTGGGACTTTGGGAAGTTATTCTTTTTCATTTATAAAACACATTGATTTTTTTTTTTCCACTGTCACCGCATACTTGCATCAAAGTGAGGATCTGATGCAGTAAAATGTGTTCCTTTGCAATGTTGCTTTGTGAATTGGCATTATGTGGATATTGAATTTAATTGTAATGAATAGGAATTAATTAGATGTGTGTGTGTGTGTGTGTGTGTGTGTGTGTGTGTGTGTGTGTGTGTGTGTGTGTGTTACATGTGTTGGACTGTATTTAACTTTTTGTGATTTCTGTGTAACATGATGACGGTTTTGTGAAATTGTGGCCATGCAAGTTTTGTTTTGTTTTGTTCATCTTTGAGTTCAAAAACCAGTAATGCCAATTACCAAATATCATAGTTTAAAGGTTGGCTGAAAATATCCACAACTTTCTGAAGTTTCTTTGCAAAGTCTCTGGTGATGGTGTCTTTCTCCTCGAAAACAGCCATATTGAGTTATACAAATTTCAATGAAGAATGTGATTTTCTTTCTCCTTCGTTCTCTCTTTTTTTTTTTTTTTAAGATGTCTGAAATCAACAGACAATGTGGTGAAATTACTATTCCACGATGAATGACATGGCGAGTCTAAATATCCGTGGCCCATTTGAGTAAAAGAACCCGAAGATCCTTGGGCACTCAGGTAGAGATTGTACTATGAATGGTTTGAGGCTTTCATAACCATTTTCTATTGTGTACTTCAGAATACTGCCTCCATGTTCTGTAACTAGTTCAGGCTAATCTTAGTTTCAATATGTGGGTTAGAAATAAAGACATTGTGTGAAGAAAAAAGGGGCGCAGCTGTTGCATGTTTTCAAAAGCCTTGATCCTGACGACTGAAAACATGATCATATTTTACAGCATCCTCAGACCAACAACAAAACTGGTTAATGCTGGCTGGATATTTGGTACATATACAAAACAACACTATTTGATTAAGGTTATAAAAATAATATGGTTTGCAGGGAGATTTGCCGTTATATTTCAGCATGACTGATTTTCATGGAAACCATAATTACTAGTGAAAAAAAAGCTTGAACTAGCTCCTGACATTATAATTACAAGTGTAATTACAAGTGAGTGTGACGGATCGATCATCACTTTTGTAGAAAGTGTTTGCAGTGTGAAGAGAGAAGTACTTGGAGGAGGGGAATAATATTACAGAGATGGAAAACAGAACGTTTAGACTTTTAAAATAGTACAAGCCATCTCTGTATGCATGTTCCATTTCAGATACTTAGAGAAATTAGAGCCTTTTAGTTGCCAGTCATTTGTCCATCAATAATTTACACCCATGACATGGAGAAAAAGGACCTATTTTGAGAATGGCACAAAATACAGCCTTTTTCAATGCCAAGCTCTAACAGTGCATTTATGCTGAAGACTGCTCCTCACGCTGCAGCCTGACCCCTGAAGGGTCCTGACAAAAGTGACCTGTTGGGAGTGAAACCAG
>JBAMYA010102905.1:0-20199 GCA_037176975.1 Arrhamphus sclerolepis | reverse complement strand
AGGTATAAAAAGCCTGAAATTTATTCAAATCTAAAGAGGCAAAATTGTGCATAAATTAAACATTAGTTTAAAAACATACATGCGCTTTATGTTGTCTTGTTTAATACACTTGCCAACTGAATTAAATAGCAACAGGATTATTTGTTATCATGTGATGATGTGAAAGATTTTTGATACAGTTCATTGTACACTGAGTTTTGCAATATAACATTAATTATTTTATGCTCTTATTCTCAAATTATGTCTTTTGCACAACTAGGCTTGATGAAATTGATGCTTAAAAAATAAATTAGAAAGAATGTCCAAAAGATATAATAGACTTCAGAAACAGATTGACATCCAAGTTGTATTTTTATTGTTTGTTTTGTTTTTGTTTTCCTGTTTTTGAGATTTCACAGAAACAAAATAATAGATAACCCAAAATAATATCAGGTCTGAGTAATGAAAAAGTACAATTTCTGTGTAGCTGGCTTAGATTGGAAACTTAATCTCTTTACAGTCACTTTTGTGTTTATAAAAGCAACACATACGCACACACGAGCACACACACACACACACACACACCTGCAACTGAGGAGAATAATGTTAAATGGGAGCTGATGCATATAATATCAACTTAATTGTCTTATCTGGACTGCATTTCAAAACCCATGTTGAATTGTTCCATCATAATGTTGCAACCCCAATCAGCTGTGTAATTGCTGATACACCCTATTCCTTCAGGGACAAATGACTTCAATCACTCATTCTTGCTGCAAGCCATAATCAGCCTATTTCAAACAAGCACATTTGAAGGTCACTGCACTAGTACGTAAGAGTTAAAAAGTGCTACATTTCCATTATTTTTCACTCCTCTTGACTCTAAAATGTCACAAACAGGAAAACAGTTGCATTTCTTTGTTTTCCTTCTCTTATGATTTACTTGGCAAATCAATAGCATGAAGCAATGCTTCCATCTATAATAGTTTGATGACAGGGACAATGTAACAACACAGAAAAAGCAGCTCACCAACATTTGAAATTCTTTGGAAAATACTGTTTTGTGAGCTAAATTTCAAACTGGGTTTACTTCCTCACTAAGTGTAATGGCCTCTATAGTAGCAGTGAGAAGGTAAAAGTGAAAAACTAAGAAGAGAGTGTGCAGTTTTAAGGTAAATTAAAAGTCCAGAGTGCTAAGCATTACACACCACGGAACCCCATGCTGTAATCAAGATGCATTACACAAAAGAGTGCACCGAATTTCATCCACAACAATGTGAGAGACGAATAGCATCATATAGAATACAATTACTTTAATTATGGGATTGTTTTCCACACACTGCACCTGTTGTGTGTGATCGTAGAGATTAATTATAGAGGAAGTCATTTTATCATATTAAGTCATCGTGGTGATTAAGGTCAATCACTGTAGAATTACCAGATCTTTTTATGCCCTAATTTGTGGACAAGTCAATGTGTTTGATCTTTGATTCGCATCAATCAAGGTAATCATTGTCATGTTTTTTCCAATACCAGAAGGGAGTGCCGCAATGAGTAATACTCCAAATGCTTAGCAATAAGAAGTTGTCAGTGATATCAAATCAAACAAAAGTAAATTTAACTAGACAGCCCATATATACTTTAGCTATCCTGACACAGACATGCCCTAACAATTACCATTTCCAAGTGGTAGACATTAGATGTTACATGGCTGTACAATATATTCCAGGTTATTTGTAACCTCTAGAATAGAGTCACTGCTTCAATCAAAACAATTGACTTCTGCCTGACCTCCTTTCTTGTGACTATAGTCCACAAGCGCCTGAGGTTGGGCTGAATCCACACACCATGCCCTTACAATAGAAGTACCTCAGACCGTAGCTACCTAATTGACTTTATAATAATGTCATAGTTCACTGCCACCAAATTGACTGAATTTTCAAGCATGCTTTGGCAACAGTGATACAAAAATTACAAATCTGACAGTGCAACCTCCTCTGTCGCCCAGAATACTTCAAGGAGCATAAAACAGTGACAGATTGAGGAGCAGCGGGATTCTTTTTATGAAGAATTGATCACTTCAAGCAAATTATATTGATATGATTTTTAAGCACCTTTCCACTTATTGTGTTTTGTTCACTGTTAGTTCGCAGCAACGTTTGTCATTAACTCTGCATTTGGTTATACCTGCTCCTACTAAATCTCAATCAAACGCACTTAATTCTTTAAAAAATGTAAATTCCCTTTCCCACTGGAAGCTGGCTGCAGTATAGGTCGCAAACGCCACTTTTGCCATGTTAACAAATGGGAAATCAACCAAACTAAACCCCAAAATATATGTGTATCCCTAATGATAGTCTGGATCACACCAATGTACAATGTGTAGCAAGTATTATTTTATCCAATAAGATGGGTTTTAATGAGTTATCTAATGTTATAAACCAGTGTTATCATGTCATTACTGATGCCTGTAATAACTTGGGGAAAATCTGGGCAGGCCTTTCTGCCAAGTGAATGGAGAACTATAGAATTTAAAGAGGGCGTAGTGTATTTTCTCCATGATTATAACTGGCACTTTAAAAAACAACAACAGCTGACAAAGTGCTGGACAAGCGAAAAGAGAAAACGAGAACAAAAACAGGACAACGTGAAACATAAAAAAAACACATAAATAACATAAAACAATCATGGTGAGTTAAATGCTAGTGAATAAAAATGAGTTTTAAGATGAGATTTAAAAATAGCCTGAGAAGTATGTTTATGTGTTCATATATTTATATTATTTTATTTATTTATTCATTTATTTTATTTATTCACATTTTTATTATTATTATTGTTTATTTATTGTATTGTATTTATTTTATTATAGTGCTGTTTTACTCTAGTGTTTTGTTTAATTTTATATAACTGTTTATTATTATTATGGAATTTTAATTTGTCCTGTAAAGCACTTTGGTCCACTAAGTTTGTTTTTAAATGTTTGAATGAAAGGAGACCTGGTTCCCGCTCCATGGTAGTCGGCTCTACATGGAGTCCATATAGTGACAGCTAAATTCGAAAACATTGACTCGGGCCGGCTCGTTTGGCCACGACACATCACTGCTGTCCACACAAACGCAGTCGCACCAGATTCACCCACTTCCCCCCAAACTTTATTTCTGAACCTTGTTTCTCTGTGAGACTACAAACACCGCTATTATTATTTTATTTCATTTTAATATCAGAGTGGTGGCTCTGCAAATTATAAACAAGCAATGTCTGGAAACTTACCCGTGCACAGCCGTGTACTGAACCGAAGACAACAAACCGAAACGGTTCGGTTCGAATAACTATTTGGTCATGTTGACCTGCTGAAGTTTAGACCAGCATCAGAATAGAGGAGAAAAGGGGACTGAAGTGACTTTGAATGTGGCGTGGCTGTTGGCATATTACTGGGTTAGGGTTCTCTGGTGTCCTAACCCTATCTTGACCACAACCAGTGTTGACAGAAAAATGGCCAGAAAAAGAGAAAATATCCAGCTGTTGATGTCAGAGGAGAATGAGTAGACTGGATGAAGATGAACTCAACCCTAACTCTTAACCTACATTAACTAATCCTGAACCCTAACCTAACCCAACCTTAACCCATGCAGAGTTGTATCTCTGAACCCACAACTCAAGCAACCTTGAAGCAGATGCTTTCCAGCAGCAGAAGACACCTGAGTATTATTGCTGACCATGGTCATCCTCTCAAGACCACAGTAGTCTTCTGATGGCTACTTCCAGGAGGATGACCCACCATGGCAATGAGTTTGCTGAACTTCAGCAACCTCCACAGTCACCAGACTTCAGTCCAGTAGAGCAGCTTTGATATATGGGTTAGGGAGGTTCTCATCATGGATGTTCTGGTGATGCTGATGGCGTCACATCAATATGAATCCAAACCTCTGAGGAATGTTTCAAATATCTGGTTGAATATGTAAGAAGAATTAATGCAGTTCTGAAGGTGAAAGGAGGGCCAACGTGCTACTAGAGGTGTGGAGCTGATGAAGAGACTGGAATGTATGTAACTGGAAGGTCCAACCATAGTCCTGGACCATTATGTGTCATTTTAATCAAACAGTCCACCATTTGCAGGTCCAGCAGGGCCTGACCTCTCAGGTCTGGTTCATGGGTTTAAAATATAAAGCTGATCTGGCTGATGGTTGCATCAAACACCAGTCCATGTGAAGACGGCGTGCTGATGACCACACGCTGCTGAGCATGAGCAAACAGAACATGGTGTAATCCACTCTGTCTGTGTCTGTGTGTCCAACAGTGACCTTGACCCTCTGCAGGCTCCTCATTGGTCTGTTCGAGTCAGGACACCTGAGAACCCCCAGTGTTTACTGGGTAAGTCCAGATATTTCCACTGGTGAACCTTTTTTGCTGTCGTTTCTCATGTGGATGCTCACAGACACGCGTCCAGATGTTTCCACCAGTGAACCTTTTTATTGTTTCTCACATTGACGTTCACATACGTGCATCCAGATGTTTCCACTAGTGAACCTTTTTAGGCAGGAAAGTGGGGCAGAGAGAATGTGGGAGACACGTAGCAAAGGGCCAGGAGGTGGGAGTCGAACTCACGACCGCTGCACGAGGACTGAGTTTCATACATGGGCCGTCTGCTTTAACCGCTAGGCTATGCAGCGACCTTTTTAATGTTATTTCTCACGTGGACGACCACAGATGTGTGTCCAGATGTTGGCTCTGGTGCCCTTCAGTCACAACCAGGAGACACTGGTGAACCTTTTTAATGTCATTTCTCACGTGGATGCCCACAGTCACATGTCCAGATGTCCTGTGTTTCCTCCTAGGAGACTTCCTGACCGAGTTCTTTAAGCTCTGCTGCAGGAAGGAATCTGCAGAAGACGTTCTGGGGAAGAGAGTCTCTGAAGAAGAAGGAAAAGGTTTGTCACACAGAATGAAGAGTTTGTTTCTTAAAAAGAAAAAAACAAAGACCGCAGACTGACCTGCATGCCGTTTCATCTCTAAAATCCCTTGAAATCATAGAACATCTCAGAGTTCTGGTTTCCATCAAAGATACTTGACTGCAGCAGGTTCACTGCAACTATTATTTTTCAAGCTTCATCTCGTCCTTTTAGGCGCTGCCTTTGTTCAAAAGTAAAGGAAACGTACTGGTTGTTCTCTGCCAAGTAGAAACATGGATGATACATCTCTTCCTTCAGGATAAACTTGTCTTTTCCTGGACATTTTTGATCCACACCAGCTCTGATCCAGCATCATCATATGGCGCCACCTGAGATATAAAGGGTGGTCCATGGTCGTTCCTCAGTGGTTCCTCAGTGGTTCCTCAGTGGTTCCACAGTGGTTACACAATTGTTCTATGGTGGTTCAACATTAGCTATGTTTACATGGGCAACATTTCTTACTCAAATCAAAAAAATTAGAATCATTAATTCCAAATCCACTGTTTATATGGGTATGAATAAAAAAATCCAATCATGACATGCTTATACATGCACCACGTTTTATTTGGAATAGCAGCATTTTTAAAATGAGTAGTCTACTTGCCTTATACAGCAGCAGAAGAAAAACTTGGTTTGGTCTTCATGGGTATTAATGCTTGTGCAACCACAACCTTGTACTGCCCAACCAAGTTCTATACATATTTTCATCTGGGGCTGGTGGTGAGGGTGTCTGCTGACCTCTGGGGTGTCGACCCCAGATGTGTTGACACCCCTCTGCCTGGCACATCTGGCACCGGCACAGACGCCGGCCCCAGGAGGGCGGGGAAGATCGCCAGCGCACCTGGGGTGACCGCCCACGACGGCAGTAGCACCACTGGAGAGCACCCGGGTAAAACATAAAATATAAAGAGTTGTCCATATCTTCATTTGTCTGACAGCAGGTCAGTTCATGGTTGTCTGGACAGGAAGGTTCTGGTGCTACTCTGAGAAACTTTGGATTCACGTTAGACCAGCTCGTCCCAGCTTCTCTGGTCCAGAAATGATTGTTTTTATTGTCTTCTCTGGACCATCTTCAGTCTGACAGCTAGATGTGTTTCTGCAGACATGAACGACATCAGCTCTGCTCTGTCCAAGCTGACAGAGCCGGCAGCGGCCATGCCCATATCCAAGCTGTCCGTCTCCAACATGGTGCACAGCGCACGCAAGCGCATCCGCCGCCGCCGGCACATCGATGAGTCTCCGCTGAACAACGATGTCCTCAACTCCATCCTGCTGGTGGGTTTCGCCAACATATTCATCATGACCAGTGGAGGCATCATGGTTTAGACCTGGATTCCATATCATCACCTCAAGTCTTTAGTTTAATCTCTACAAGGTTTCTAGGATTAGAAGCAGGTGAGTTGGTGTCTGTAGATGACCTCAGGTTTCTTCTGTCAGTATCTGTTCCCAGATGCTGCTGTGGAGAAGTCTTCAGACACTTCTCAGGACAGAAGTGAATGCTCAAACTCCAGCAGGACATCTGTCAAGGACAGAAGCTCTGATTCTGTAAGTTTTGCCTCTCTGGGTTTTTAATCAGTGATGAGGACAGAAGCTGAACAACATTGGTCTCTCCAGAACCTTTTCCTCCAGCTGAAGTCGGCTCCCAGCGACAGTCTGACCTACCGACTGGCCTTGTGTCTGTGCCTGGTCAACTACAGCCATGGTGGCCTGCCGGCGGTCGCTCACCTGTGGCAGGAGTTTGTCCTGGAACTGCGGTACCGCTGGGAGAACAACTACCTGGTCTACGGGTGGGTAGAATACCTTCCTGCAGTAACCAACCACAGGGGCAGGAGGTTCTGTCTGTAGCTTAGCTGAGGCGCAAAGGTTAAACCTCCATGGAATGAAGAGTATGTTGCTGGGTCTGTGATGCTTAGGTTCTGGAGCTGCTGGGTCTGTGATGCTTAGGTTCTGGAGCTGCTGGGTCATGAATAAATAAGTCTATTGTCTCTCCTGCAGGTTAGAGTCTGGACCGCCTGATCTCCGCTGTTGTCTGCTGCACCAGAAGCTCCAGGTAACCGCCTCAGCTACTGAAAGTTTGATTTGTTTATGGTCTGAGCCAGTACATGTTTTTATGTGTTCTTAAATATCAGTTTTACGTATCAGCAATGCTCTGAGGCTTTAGCTCTGTGATGGTCCTGGTCTTAGAAGGGTTCAGATGCCCAGGACAGCAGCACTTCTTCTTGTCCATATGTCTTAACTCTCCTTCTGTCCTAACATTCTGCATACAGCTGCTGACTAGTAGATCAGCTCTAAATTCTGGTGAAATGATCAGTCCATGCAGCAGAATATCGGACCGGTCTGGTTAAATGTTAGTGTGTTTATGTACTGAGGAGATAAGGTATAGCAGACACATTCATGATACATACACACATGGAGTATACCATGCTCTCAAAAAGTGAATTATATTGAAAACCAATATTTCCTGTCTATGATTTGTGTTTGTCAACACTGGGACAGATATTCCTAAAATCATCTGTGCATCCCACAGTAATGACAAATCAAACAATCCCTGGATACTCCAGAGAAAGGGGGACCAACATGACAAAAGAAAATAATTCAACTAAAAGCAGACAAATTTTTATGTATGGAGCCAGGTCACCTCAGGGACACTTCTAATCTGTTTAATATATATGTATATATATATATATATATATAATATATATGTGTGTGTGTGTGTGTGTGTATATATATCATATATCAACTACATAGAGGTATTTCCTGATAACAGCTAATAGGAGCATGGAAAGTCTTTAATTATCAATATAGGATATTTTTCATAAAACCTGAGGCACTGATTTTCACAGATGATAGAAGAAGAAATAAAGAAATAGCACTTAACTCTGTCTGTTGAAACACTGACTGGAAATTCTTTTTCAGTACAATTCTCGATTTGGGACATAGAGAAGACTTTTGGTCACAGCAAGTGAAGTCTTTGAGATAGTAAGGTTATCTTGGACTCAAATGAAAGCTTATGAATTAAGGAAGTTTTCTATGTGCATGTTAGGCGTAGATGCTCTGCATAAAATGCTGAAAAATATATATTTTCATGGGAATTTTTCAGGCGAACAGCACTTTTTTTTGTCTTTTTTGGGATGTTGAGGGTGATATCTTAAAATAGTGTTGCAGAAAGGCCCAGAATCTTTTTCTCCTGCCTCCTCCTATGTGTCAAGGTTGTCTCTGCCAAATTTTATAGTTGCAGGACTATTTATACCATTGTAGTATTTAAATATTTGCATCTACATAATTTTGCCAGGAAAATATCCCCAAAAGAGGGTTTTTGGCCCCCTGTAGCTTTCCAGCAGCTAGTTGACCGGGTTGTCCACCCAGGTTGTGATCCTTGAATGTCCTATATATCATTTCTGGTGTCAAACCTTTTACAACGCTACATGTCTGTTTTTTTGCTTTGCCCCCTGGGTAAAACCCAACACCTAGCACATAGTAGTAGAAAATTAATCAGCTGATCAATTATTGGTCACTTATGGCCATAGAAAGAGCGATATATGTTGACTTCAAGAACTTTTCCGTTGTTCCAACACACCTGATTCAAATGAATGGATCACTAGCAGACTTGTGAAGACCTTGGTGACGAGCTGGTGGAGATCCGTTCATTTGAAACAAGTATGTTGGAGCATGGACACATCTCAAACATGCAGGACCCTGGTCCCCAAGGACCTGGACTGAGGAATACTGAATAAAACTGTGCAATGTTCAGAAAAAAAATCCCCCACATACTCTACAAGCATAAACCAGTATTTAGCGTGACCTCTGTCAAAACTAAGTACAGCTACCACTTCATACCTTAACTAGTTACTTAAAGATGGGAGATGTTGGAGATGTGACACACCTGACCAGTTTTGTTTTTGAGTGAAGAATGGCGTGAGAAATTATTTCTATTTCTAGATCCTTTTTGTTACATTTCCTTTTTAAATTAAATATAAAATGCATTAATATGTTTGCCAATGCTCCTCATTCTTTAATGTCTTCTGTTTTGTAGGTTCTGATTTTGGAAAAATTATTTAACATAATGAAACAGAAATTTGTCTTTTTCATAAAAAAAAAAAAAAAAAAACCCTGGAAGGAAAGTGCATTTCCTTACATTACATTGATACATTTCCTGGAAATTACATTTCAAAGCACGAGTCTTCTTGCTCAGTTCTCTAGGATGGGTCCTTGCGTCCGCTCACAGGACATGTGAAGTTACATACGTGCTGATCTCCATTGGATTTGTAACCAGAAATTCAAGAGTTTGTACCAACTCGTCATCCCATCCTTGATTGTTCACAGTGAATGAATTACATTTCACACAGTCTCCACTTAATAAACCTGTTGAAACTAGATCGATCACATTTCTGTGTAAGCTGGCAGAGTCTCTGTGTGACACATCCACCTGGAAGGAACGCAAAACCATAATCCTGAAGTAATCCTGAAGGTGACTGACAACAGCGTTGATTTCACAGGGCAACACGTGGTGATTACGTAAATTACAGGAGTCACTGTGGCGTCCGTTTGTCTCAGCAAGCCATTCCTGTTGCTGCATTAACAGCTCATAAAGACAGAGCCTTGTCAGGCTTCTTTGTGTTCTCTAAAGAAGATTGTGGTACAGGGTGCCAATTGTGTTTTCTTGAAGTCCAGTGGGTTTATTACAATGTTTGTTGTTAAAAAAAACAAACAAAAAAAACAAAGAAAAAATAAGCAAAAAAACACCTGGTGATGGTCAACAAAAAGGGACCTGGTGTATGGGAGTTAAGAAAGGAATAAAAAAGAAGCAAAGAAAAGAAAGAAGGACAAAGTGTTTGAAAACGGACATACATATTCCTTTTTCTGCTGTTTTTCCTGCTACAATTTCAAGTTCAGCTAATTTTTTTTTCTCTTGTCTCTTTTCGGCACTATGTTCAGGCTTCCAGCCCAAATCTGCCTCCGTCTCATCTTTTAGCACATAAAGAATCATTTATTGACAGTGTAAACTAGGCTTGTCGTGCTCCAATCTGGGACTCAAGTTCTGGTAATACTCAAGCCCTGATTTTAAGGACTTGTGACTCGGACTTGCATTCAGACTCAAAATCAAAGGCTGGTCCTCAGATTTTATGTAGGATATTGATCCACATATAAGACAAGGTTTTGGCTTTGTTTTTGTTTCTTTCTTTCTGAATATATCTGAAAAAGCTTGGTCGTCTTATATTTGGGGCACAAAAATAACATTTGTAATACCGACGATTCAAAAAGCCGGCCACTCCCCTGAAACTGAATGGAAGGTGTGTGCTAGCAAGCAGCTGAAAAAGGAAACAAAGGCCTACTCAGTTGAAAGCCTCGGAAATCTGCAAATGTGGCGACTCAACTAAAATGTTGGTCTAAACAGACAAAAAAACCCTGAAATGTGATTTAAACCAAACACGGAGGCGGCTTCAAACGTGATTCCAGCTGGATTTTCATAGATGGGTCTGGTAGCTCAGACAGCGTTTCAAAGAGTCTTTTGTGTTGATCAGAAAGCAAATCAAATTACTACGTCTACGAGAAAGTGCTCTGTTTTGACCCATGGTTTCAGCTGGTCACATTGATTGTCCACCAAGAGTCCATGGATGGATGTTGAACTGTGTTGTAAAAGCACAAAACCTCCAAACTTATTGACGGTCCTCTCAGCCAAAAATGACAAAAGTTCCTTTGTACTGCTTTAAACATAATAACACTAAGGAAAGGATTTTTAATAGCAGCCTTGTGGAATGATTTAGCTAATCATAGGCTTAAAAAAAAGCCTGTACTTGGAAAATGACCTGTCAACAGCTCAGAGTTTTGTTAGCTTGTATTTTAGCTCGAGGGGAATTTTGTATCTGACAAAACATTTTAGTTATTATCCTGCTACACTAGCACCCCATCAGCACTCAGACTCTTCTTCGCTTCAGTGTGACTCTGAACTGCCCGCTGAACTTCCTGCCTGCCGAACAGCTGGACTCTCCGCCGGCAGCAGGCGTCACGCCGTCAGATGGAGGAATGTGCAGCAGCAGGTCCAGACATGCCGAATTACAAACACAAACAAAACAGAACTGGGAGAGGGTGTGTGTTTAAGTGTGTGCGTGGGTACAGCATGTTGTAGAAGCTGAGGGTGTGTGTGTGTGTATGTGTGTGTGTGATTTCTCCTTGGCTATTTTTAAGACAGCAAAAATATTAGCTTTAAAACCATGACAACCATAATGGTTGTTTGGTGGTTCAACTGCAACAGATATTTATTGTTCTTCTGTTCTTCTGTTTTTTTTTTTGTTTTTTTTTTCATATCATGAGGTACTTTTATATGTCACTATTCCACAGTCATGGCCATTAGCCTTTATTCCATCACAATTGAGAAATCTTGCTCTTCTAAACATAAACAATAACACTTTATCAGTCTTTCAATCACAAGTGAAGCAATTTTTGGTTTTGTCTTTTATAAGCTTGAATTTTTTTATTATGAATTAATTTTTTTTTTAAAAAGATGTCATGCCTCTAGAGGCCTTTGAAAGTGTTTTAATATGAATGAGGTAGATGTCACAGCTCAGCCCAGGAGTCGGACCTGAGCCCGCTGCAGGACGACTGTCGCTGGCTCAACTATGTTTAATTAATCTGAAACTCACCCTCAAAATGGGCCCCATGTGTTTGTCAACAGGTTCCATGGTGGCCCTAATACTGTCTGTGGATTTTAGGTGGAGTTCTGTTACTGAACATATATGAGGACCACATAGTGTACCTATGTTACCACCAGTATCCCTCGTGAGCCCCACATATCTGACCCACACAAGCTTCCAATTTGGGGTTCAGAATAGTGAAACCATAAAAGGCCCACACTCCTCCATCTCTGTATTCATATAGCCAACTTTTTATCCAAATAGGGCCCACTTGGACATGATGGCATGATGAGTAGAAACAACTTTGTCTGATAAAAATGTCTATACGATGATTTTTTTTAAAGATGTGCGTGGCTGCTTCCTTCCAGCTTGATCATACTAGAAATAAAATCAATGTAGTTGGAGGTGGTTGTTTAGCAATGCAGATGACAAAGCTGAGAGACAGACGGGTGTCCATGCAAGAAAAAAACATGAAGCGGGCAGGGTGGCATGAAGTTACAGATGGAGAGACAGAGACCTCTAGTGTCTGAATAAAACGCCACAAATCTACACTGACTGAAACAAGTTATTCAAACAAATCTCCTGACTTGCCACAAGATGGCGCCATTGGCTTGAATTAAACACGAATTCAGGCTCAACTGCATCAAAGAGGAGTTTGTGAGAAATTTGTAACCACTGTAATTACTTTTTAGATTTATTCATTTTGAGATAATACTACTTCACAAATCCAAAAATTAAACAAACAAATCAATAGTAATACAATAATAGTAATACCCAAACAAACAAACAAACAAATGTCAACAACATTAAAAAAAAAAAAAAAAAAAAAGCTTTTCATAAAATGATATAGTTTTCTAGCATTTGACATCCCATTGACGCCACCCTCTTCAAGTAATGATAAGAATGGTCTCTAAAAATTTGTTTTATCATTTTTTGAAATTCAAAATTAAATTATTTCAGTAAGTAAAATAATAAAACTCAATACTAACATATGACAGAGTCATATGTATGGATGTTAAAATAAAAGCCATCACACACCAAAGTATATTATATAACAATTAGAAACACACACACAAACAATTCTCTCTCAATCGTCCCTCATTTCTGTCTCTTAAATGGAGTGTAGGCATAAAAATACTACAAATTAACTAAGAAATAATGATGTGGCTTGGCACTGCTGTGAGGACATTAAATCTGGAGGATGTGTTCTCACCAGGAGCCATGTCCACAGGGGTTGTCACCACAGCAACCACCCAGAGTCCAGAGTCCACAACACAGTTGTTGGACTGTAGTGCAGGACCCTTAGCCACCCAAACAAGGGTGATCACCATGGCAACAGCCCCCCAGCCTGAACAGACAAAGCCCCCAGAGTGAATGATCCCTGTGAAGTAAACACTAGAGTTAAAAAAAAAAAAAAAAAAAAAAAGAATATAGAAGAACCACGTCTACCATTCATTCTTCTCCGGAGCCTTTACATTTTCTGATTCTCTTAAAATTGTTAAAAAGAATTAGAATAGCCTATAGAATATAATATTGTCAGTTTGTCACAAGGCACAATGTGAAATCAGAGACTTTTCTTTGAATATGATTTAAAGATACAAGAAAAATAAAGCATGAGCTTTATTATTATATATCATATATACAGTATATTATGTATATCTGTAAAACAACCCTTTTAGGAAATGTTTAGTAGCATCTCAGCAGGAACAAAGACTCTTCTTATTATTAACAAAGACCCTGACGTAGTCACAAGAATTTTTTATGAACTAAAAAAATAAAATAAAAAATATTCTTTTTAAACCCAATAAGAATTCAAATCTAGGAACATGACGCCTCCTCAGTAAGGAGAGTCGTTATTGGCTGTCCTGAAAGTCTCTATACGTCACTAAATAACATTAATTCTTCTGTCAATTGTTGTTTGCTTGTTTAACATTGAAATAGGCCATTACTTCTCTAAATCCTGAGGTTATTTTAACGCTTTGCCACATTAAATAAATCTTTGTTCTGTATTGTTAAATGTTAGAATATCAAGCCTACAGCAAGTCACAGTAAAACATGAATACTTTTTGCCTAAAACACCACAAAAGTCACCAAAAACAAGAGAAAAAGTTGCTAGATTTGTCATTAGATGCTTTTGACATGAGTCTGCACACAACCCACCAGTGAGAACTGGGAGCCTTTCAGAAGCTTGGCTGGATTTGTGAGTTCACAAGTTTATTCAAAGGTCTTATAATCATGTACGAATCAGCAGAGATCTGCTCATTTAATTATATATTTCTCCCCATGCCTTGACCTTCCTGGAATTATACAAGGATGATAAAAATAAAAATTTAAAAAAAGGATGCAGACAGTAAGTGTCAGCGTATTTTATAATAATATAAAATAGATGTACATATATATATATATTGTCGTAGCAAGTAAGTTGTATCTGTAGTATGAAATATAAGTGAAGAACCAGGATGAGGCCAGCCTGTTGGTGAGGAAACTCAGGAAAGTTTCAGAGGTTTAACGTTATTTGCATGTTTGATAAGTGACATAACATTACATCGTTTTATGCTACTTAAAAGGGATGGGTCTAAGTAGATGAATCTAAGCTAATGCCAGTCAGTGTTGTAAAGTAACCAGCAGATATGCATTTTCTCAGCGTGGTATATTGCAGCAATTAAAAATGATTAATAGCATCATACCTATTATTGCCAGCTGAACGGTGACATGAACTGGCCATATCAGTTAATTGACAGCTTGTCTGCAAGCATTTGTGATGTACTATTAGCAGGAGCGGACTGGCCCCAACTCAGGGGCCAGGCCAGCAGATGATGGTGGCGAATGCTGGAGGTGGATAATGGCGATGGGTGATGCACTGGATGATGAAGGTGAATAATGGTCATGGATGATGCAGTGGATGATGGAGGTGGATGATGCAGTGAATGATGGAGGTGGATGACGGCGATGGATGATGCAGCGGATGATGGAGGTGGATGATGGTGATGGATGATGGCGATGGATGATGCAGTGAATGATGGAGGTGGATGATGGTGATGGATGATGCGGTGGATGATGGAGTGAATGATGGAGGTGGATGACGGCGATGGATGATGGCGATGGATGATGCAGTGAATGATGGAGGTGGATGATGGTGATGGATGATGTAGGTGGATGAAGGAGTATATATATATATATATATATATATATATATGTATATATATATATATATATGTGTGTGTGTGTGTGTATGTGTGTGTGTGTGTATGTGTATGTATACATAGGTTATACTTGAGTACAATGCTAACAGAGGGGTCGACAACCTGGACAAGCTGTTGGCCTGCTACAGCTGTCAAAGAAGAGTGCTACATTGGCCACTCGTGATCTTAGGCAAGGCACTGGTGCACTGGTGACACCACACATCCAAAGGAAACAACATGTGCCCAGGACCCCAGCTTGTCTAGACACAGTGAGGAGAATGGCAGAGGCTCCAGCTGTCCCACCTGCACACCTCAGACCACAACCTCAAGTTTAGTGTCGTTGTTAATTGTGTTCTAGTAGAGACTGATTGTATTCATTAAACATATATGTTCTCAGTTATTTGAAATTGAGATAGATGAATGAATAAATAAATAAATAAATAAATAAATAAATAATGATAATAAATAATTTGAGATGAAGACAAGATATGTTAATGGTTTATGAAGTAAAATTTTATGTTAGAATTGGTTTTAAAGCCTCAAATATGTCCCAGGTCATTTTGACCTGGGGAACATTAGAGGGTCCCAAAAGTGAAGACCATACAAAGATTCCAAAAATCTTTCCCCACTTTAATAATACTAATAATGATGACGATGATAACAACAAAAACGTGAAGACAATCTTTTCCCACTTTAATAACAACAAGGATGACATTTGTACACTTTTGAATATATTCATTATATAGGCAAATAATGTGCAAAAACGGTGAATTTTGTGCAGCAGCTACTTGGGCTCAAATCCCTTTAAGAAGCGCCTCTGTCTTGCAGGCTGCAGACAGATACATTTGGGCTGTGATTGCTGTCTCTGGATGTCCCAGAAAATTGATGAACTGGAACGTCACATTCCCAACCTTCACTGGATCTGGAAAGAAGAACTACTCCTGGACCTCGAGGTTGTTCTGGGCCTGGGTCCTACTAGCGAGTCAGCTGAGCTGGACTCCACCGTCTCCGTCTCTGCCTATGAGGCGGATGCATCTCCAGTCACGAAAGGTAAAGCAGTACCTGCCGAACCAGCATCTCCACCCTGCAGCAAGCTGTTTATTCTGGTCTATCGGCGGAAGTTCCTCCACCTGCTCCTGATGACACCTGGACGCGACCTGGTACTGGTAAGATACTGGTAAGCTCCACACCTTCTCACCACGAGACATGGTCAGTCGGTCCTTGCGGCATGACACTGATGAAAGAGACTGGTATTTTCCTTTAATTCTATACTTTATTTTAATCTGAGGTGTGTTTTTCTTTTACATAACTGATTGTTTGTTTGTTTGTTTGTTTATTTATTTTAGATGACCTTAGTGAGCTGTGCCACTATTGTGGAGACAAGAGGAGTCTTGAAATGATGGGAAAAGCAAAAGGAGACTCTCCACAGCAAACTACTTGGGTGAAAAAATGAATTCTTAAGGACTATCCTTCTCTGCATTCAACACATCCTGAAAAGCTTTGACATTTCATAGTTTGAAGGTTTTCATAACTTTTTTTTTTTTTTTTTTTCAGTTTTAAGATGGGGACAATCACAGATTAATTTAGTACTAATTTGCAATTGGGCTTAATGGGTCCGTCCATACAAAGAAGTAATCGTACAACTGTCACGTATGTAATGCAATTACTTCAATGAAGTTTATATGTTTATTTATTGAAGAGGATCCCCTTCAATGAAGGATCATGGGCTTCGGGTTTTTACTTTGATTTTTGTTTATTTACTTTTGAAATGGTTCACAATATTTCAGGTAGGATATATGACTTGATGTTACTAAATAATCTCTATTCTTACAGATCCAATGTGACAAATGCGACCACTGCTACTATACACAGCGTGTTCAGGACCCTGACCCCAAAAGGTCATTTAACTGTGCAGCATGTTGAGGCTGGTCATGTTTAATTTATAGACATTATTGATTTTTCTTAACTTTTTGCATATGACTAAGTGATGTCATCAGGCACCATCTGTCACCTTTACTCTGTCTAGCTCACCTGGTTAAGGAGCACCATTTCGTGAGAGTTCTTCTCTTTACGTTTATTTATTTTGTTTACTTATTGTTTTTTATTGAAACTGTTTGGGGGTTATTTAAGACTTACTGTCATGTATGACACAAAAGGTCAACAGCTAGACTTTGTATTTTTGTTATTACAATAAATGTGCACATTGAAATTCCTCCAACCTCGTGGAGTCCTCATATTTGCACTTTTTTTCTTTTTTTTGGGCATGACCCAAAAATGCTATAGATGTTGCATGTGTTATACCAAAGTCTTGCAACTGTACACCAAGCTATATCATCTTATTCTTTATTTGAACTCATTGTTGCATTGTGAATATATTAAGTTATTGTTATATTATCGGCAACTGAAACTAATTTGAGGTTTCTTCTGTTTACTGATCATACTTATGCCACTTTAGTATTTTTCTGTATACTGTTGCAAGTGCAGAGCAGAAAATTAAAAATTTGAGTTCAATGCAATGTCTTCTTTACACTGTGTGTTTATGGTTTTATTCACCATGTGACATGATATTGTATGTGACTCTTGGTCCTCCAGTCCAGATGTTGAGACGTGACGAAGTGGAATATCATATGAAACTGATCTGGTAGACTGTCACCCTTTTATTTTATAAATGCATATGGACATGGATGAAATCAGACAGAGGACACTGGAGTGAAAGGCATTAAGTTTTCTCCTTCAGCATGTTTACTGATAAATGAGGAGGTTGTCCGTTTTGTTGTCACTCCTCTGTGCCGCTGAAGATGATCATTCAGCCCTTCCAGTCCCTGTCTCGCTTTAAACTGACAAAGTCTCCTTCCGTCCTCATTCCTTTCACAGTTTCAACATGCGCGTGGCGTCTAAGTCAGAATTCAGAGACGGTCTTCACATCGGGTGCATACAGGTCTGTGGGACCGCAAAAGTTGAACGTGTATAAATCAAACATCTCCTCCGTAGCCCAGATGAACTACAATTTTTAGCCACTCCTGCTCCATTTATGTAGTCGACTCTTCTTTGGTTGACAGCCTGCAGTCATCGTTGACAACATCAGCGCTACAGAGGCAACACTGCCCCCTCTGGTCACAGAATTCGATGTAACACCGGCGTTTTTCCTGGGTCCAGTTCCTTCACACATAGAAAATCCAACTGGAAAATAAGTTCGACATCCTCAACCCCGGGCATTTCCTGCCTCTTACAAAGGCATCCCATTATTCTTCTCCCCCATTATCCTTCGCCTTCAGACAGCCCCAAGCCCCGAGATCTGCAGGCTCCCCGCGTGCCAGGATGCACCGCTCCACACCGCTGTTCACTCCAGTCCACAGCACCGCCGCTGCTGTGGACTGGAGCAGAGCACTACAGCACAGAGGTTGGGGGCCTCACAGCGGGGCCGGCCTCCCCAGCATCCTCTCTGCGTCCCCTGTTCACCCCAACTACAGCAAGCATGTCAGTTTTTTTTAATGCTGTTACCTATTGCTTCCCTGGTGCCACAGTTGCTGTTATTTTAGAAAAACTCCTGGACCTGTTGCACTCACTTCCATCCTAAATCAAGAGGAACATTGTTCATGTTGGTTTTAATGACACGTCCTGACATCAGTCTGAAGTGACGAAAAGGGACTTTTAAATGTGCTGAGCAACTGTGGCAAGGCTGTTTTTATCTATGGGCCCCTTCCCTCCTTAAACCGCAGAGTAGGTCGTTTTAGTCGGCTCCTGAGTCTGAACACCTGGCTCCAGTCCACTTGTACCAAGAACACGCTATATTTTATTGACAATTTTAACCTGTTCTGGAACCGTTCCACATTCTACCGGGTGGAAGGGATCCGCCCCAGTAGACTAAGTAGCAAAGTGTTGGCCAACAACATTCGACACGCTGTTTCAGACTATGGTCCAGACAAGTGACTGACTCGTTACCCCCTCTTCCTCTATGGTGCCTACACAGGTCATCACCCCAAGCACAGGCGCCCCCTATTACCCCCTTTTGGCACCAGATATTCACCATGACCCAATCTCATTAAAAAACTCATATCACAGTCAGGTCTGTTCAAGTGAAAAAAAAAACAAGAAAAGTCACATCTTCGTTGCCTGCGTCCCCTCTGTCGTGAACCTGTAACTGCCTCACTTATGGGGAACACCCCAGCAACTTTTAAAATGGCGTTATTAAATATTTGTTCATTATTAAACAAAGCATTTTCAATAAATGACCTGATTTTAGACAACAACATTGATAGTTTATTTTTAACTGAAACATGGTTGAGCACAGATGCACCAGCAGTTCTCACCAAGGCCTCCCACCAAAAACTATGTATTTTAAACCAGGCAGGACAGGAAGAGTGGTGCTACTGCTTCAATAGCATCAACAGCACCTGCTATCAAAGAAATTCAATTAGATCAGTACGCCACTTTTGAACACCACGCCTTTGTTTTTAGCAACCCTAAAATTTTGTGTATCACAATTTACAGACCACCAAGTGCTGGCTTCATTCATGAGCTTGCTGAGGTTTTAGCAATAATCCATTCTTTTAAAATGATTATAATATCCGATGATTTTAATCTACACATAGACAATCCTAATGACCATTTAGCTCAGGATTTTACTGATCTTCTCAGCTCAATGGATTTTATTCAGCACATCACGCAGCTGACTCACAACAGAGGACACACTCTGGACCTGGTCATCAGCCTCTGTTTTTGACTTGGAAAAAATTAAAGTCAACCCTGGATCAAGTTGCTTCACTCAAAATAAAAATGATAAAAACAAAATTGATGCCCCCGTGAAGAAGTGACGATTTAAGGATTTTGAAATGGCAATGCCAGGTTACTGAAAGAAAATGGAGGAAAATTAAGATAATGATAAACTTTAAATAGTTGAAGGAACAAATGAGATCATATAATAATGCAACAAAGAAGGCATGGAATAACTATTTTTCTAATATGATTTCTTATTACAAAAATAACCCCAAGTTCCTTTTTGCCACAACAGACAGTTTAGTTAACCCTGATTTTAATAAATCAACAAGCACCTCTTTATGTGAAGAATTTGCTGACCACTTCAGTAGTAAAATTGATATTATTAGATCTGGCATTTTATCAGAACAGAGGACTATTTTAAATAACAAAGACATGCTTCTAACTGAGGAAACACTGGACAGTTTTGCCCTGGTTGATTCTAAGAGTTTTCTCAAAAACCACCTGCCTTTTAGATCCCAGTCCCACACCACTTTTTAAGACACTTTATGTATCTCTTGAAGGAAAGCTTTTAGATATTGTAAATTGTTGTCTTCAGACAGGCGTCTTTCCTACTGCTTTTAAGCAGTGCTGAGGCCCTGAAGGCTTCTGAAGAAGAGCAATTTGGACCCAGATGTTCTTAATAACTACAGACCAGTATCCAACTTACCATTTTTAAGCAAAATTTTAGAGAAACTTGTT
>JBAMYA010102894.1:0-20201 GCA_037176975.1 Arrhamphus sclerolepis | reverse complement strand
ACACACACACACACACACACACACACACACACACACACACACACACACACACACACACACACACACACAGACACAGAGAGAGAGAGAAGACAAATGAAACACAACGAGTTGAATTGGCCTTTGGCAGTTGTTTAATTGGAGCTACCAATATGAAGTTCAAGAGGATCTGAATGTAAGTAAAGAAGACCATCGTCAGGCCAAAAGAAAAACTAATCTGGAAGAGAAATAGCAAAAACCATTAGTGTTGCAAAATCAACAGATGCTACATTATTTAATAGGAAGAAAGTACTGGTGAGCTCAGTAACATCAAAAGGCCTGGAAGACCACAGAAGACAGCTAAAGTAGATGAATCTGCTCCTTGGTGAGGAAAAAAACAAAAAAACCTTCACAACATAAACAGAAGCCAAAAATACTCCGTAGAAGGTAGGTGTATCACGGTCAAAATCTGTAATCAACAGATGGCTTTGTGAATACAAATACACAGCATTTTTGGTGTAAACTACCAGTAATATTCAAGACAAGGACAAAACTCCCATGTTCTGGAATCAGATTATTTGGGTTGATGGAAACAAGATAAACTTCTATCAGAATGATGGAAAGATAAAAATATCTAGTAGGAAGTGAAGAGCTCATGGTCCACTACAGTTATGGCATGGTCATGCATAACTTTCAATAGAATAAGCTCACTGATGTTTATCCACGATGCCACTGCAGACAGAAGTGACGAGATGGATTCTGAGGTGTATGAGCCTGTACTGTCTTCTCGCATTCAGCCAAACGCTATAAAACCGTTTGATCGGCGCTTCACAGTGCAGATTGATAGTGAACTTAAACAAACTGGGTAAGCAGCTCAGGAGTTTTTGAAAGCAAACAAACTGAATACTCTTCAGTGGCCGAGTCCCGATGAAGCACGCTCTGCAGTTAACTAGAAAGGCTCACAAACAAACAGCAACTCAAAGTGACAGAGCAGTGAAAGCCTCGCAAATACTGCAAAGAATTTTCATGCAAATATTAAAGATCATAGTAGAGATATATTTACAATCAGGTCGCTTTGTGGAAATACCTTTGGGTGCCTGCTTAAAATGGCTATAATGTCTAAATAGTAAATGCCTTTTTTTTTTTTTCAAAAGGAACCTCTTAAATGAAAGCTGAAACTCTGTACTTTGATCACATTTTTGTTGTTTTATTACATAGGCAAAAAAACCTAAAATCTACATAATTGTCCATGTACTTTTAAACTTACCCGTATGAAAAAGGCTGGGGTTAGAAAGGACCTTATATAATCATTCTCTGTATCTTTTAACAACATAAGATGATCACAAAATGTGTAATATGTATTAAAAAAGACAATAAAACATTTCACTAGTGGTATGCTATTAATACACACTGCCAGCAGATCACATTATTAACTCTGAAGTCAGACTTACACTTCCAGCTGAGTAGCATAAGTAGTAAATTATGTGTCTCTTGAATAAGGTCAGGCGTGAAACTTTGATAACTGGAATTTAAATTCAAGTGCTGTAGCTTCATTATCTAATGGTAAAACCCTGGCAGTAGAAATACCTGAATTTAAAAAAAACTGGCCTGATTTTATTACCCACACAGATATCTTTGATGGGCTTTTATCATGCATGTAATGCAGATCCATTTACATTGTCCAATTCAATTTCCTTACCCCTATCAACCAAATTAAATTAATAAATCTGAATGGCTAATTGCACAGAAATCTGTAATTAGGCTTGTAAGGGTTACCAATTCATAATGACGGCCCAACAAAAGGGTTCATATAGAGCTTTCGCTCAGCTTGCTCTTTGCCTCGCTGTCACTCGACAGGCCTCACGAGAGTCTTTTGTGTTTATTTAAAAAGATGCTGTTCGGCCCTCAGAGGTGATTTACTGAGACTGCGTATGGCTGCTGTGGACGTGCTGCTCAGCTGTGACACCCTGTCAAAACTGCAGACCTCACACTGAAAAGTCACTTTTTAAAAGCATTATTCTTCTTTTATGGAGAGTGTTTTAGCACTTGGAATGGATTCATGTCTTTGCATCACGACCTGGAGTAAAGATGGAGAGCTCTGCATGGATGTGAAGTCCATGTCCAACGCATTTGATGCATCTGTCAACAAAACATTGAAATCCCACCACAGAAATATGAAGGAGAAATAAACAGAAGTTTCATTTTTGTATTTGTTTCGGCCATGTCAGCTACATAGCAAAGGGCAGCAGCTCTGGCATCACTCATTATGGATGTTGCTTAGGTAGCCATGCACAAAATGAGGATGTTTGGACAGATTTGATCAGAATGAATGTAAAATTATATTATTTAGCATCATAGGTTGCAGCAACACTTGATGCGATGCCGCTATCCAAGTTTAGACTTTAAATTTTCTTCTTTTCCGTGTGCTGTAGTGTAACAATATGTCCATGAAGCAGTGTTTCAGTTCCATAATGGGTGCCATAATTAAAACACAAAGACTTGCACTTTCTCTGCTTTCTGTTTTAAAAATAATCATGATGGTGTCTCTTTGAACAGTTTATGTGCTCATCTCGCTGGGCTGTGCTTGATGTGCATGTTGCTAATAGATAAATCTTACATAATCTATACCAAGTCATCACTGTGTAAAACAGTTGCCTTTAGATCTCAGATGTCAAACAACATCAAGTAAAAGTATTTTTGAAGAACCCCAGAAATGAAGCTCTCCAGAAATGAAATCCACTTTGCCACTTAATGTCAAAACTGAGATGAAGCCTTTCGAGCAATTTAAGACCCCCAAAGGTAAACCTGTCTTTGTGAGATGATATACGCTGACAATGAGGTCTAATAAGAGCAGAGGGTAATTATGGCTGAAAGGAGAGGTATCATTCCCATCATCTCAGACTTCCTCAGACAAATATGAATTATCTTTGACAGCTGTGAGCTCAGCTCTCCTCGTACACGCTCAGTGCATCTTAAAACCAAACCTACCTGATGTCCATCCTCTGTCTGAGAGTGAACACGTCTCCAGATAATAAACAACGCTGTATTGAGAGTATCTGGTGTGCATCCAGCCATCATGAAATGGTGTGCGAATAGCACAGCGAGTCATACCATGTCTCAAATCTGAAATGAGTTGATGTGACATGGTATGTGTAAGCAATGCTTTCTTATGTGCACCATGTGATGAAGCTTTTGAAGCATGAATATCACGACACATGTTCAGATGTTGGGGTTTGTGTTGGTTATAGAAAAGGCCAGAATTTCTGGTCTGTGTAAAATGATTAAAAGGAAACATGTAAGCAAAACAACAAGTACATCCTCATAGTGTAACTTACGGGAAACTAAGTGCCGTGGCAGGACTTGCTACCGCTGACCTCACCGTCTTGTGACTGCAGCAGTAAAGCGAATGAATTAGAACTTTTCTGTTCTCATCCTGCAGCTCTGGATTTGTGGAAGTGAACTTGGACCTGCAGGTGTTTTCCAAAGGCCACTGGGATTGGTCTGAGGAGAGTGGCTGTGACAGACTTGTGACTAGAAGGTCACCGGTTCAGCTCCCTGGACGAGCTATCACAATGAGGTAAGACAGTGAGTCATGCTCTCACCTCCCTCGGCAATGGACTCTCAAGCGCCGCTGAGCTGTTTTACGAAAGTTGCATGAACCCGCTGACCAATAGCTCACTAAATTTCAAACATATTCTTTCTATATTAGCAGGGCGACAGTGATGAGAATATTTTATTTTAATATTTTACATTATAAGTTTTTCCTCAGCTGCTCGCTTTGAAAACCCACTTAAATTGAGTGCCTGCCTCTCAAACTCAGACATTCAGTCACTTAAATACATCTTGACGTTTATTTCACCATGATCTATATCTTATGCATTTTTATTTGTGTTTCCCTTATCGTCACTATGGGGGCAAGGTCAGAAAAGTTCCAGGAGCAGAGGCATGGATGTTAAAGCAACACTGCATAGGTCCATCCATCCATCCATCTTCTTCTGCTCATCAGCCTGAGCAGGAAGGCCCAGACTTCCCTCTCCCCAGACACCTCCTCTAGCTCCTCCGACTGGATCCCAAGGCGTTCCCAGGCCAGCCGAGCGCCATAGTGCATAGGTGTTAGGGTGAAAGAAACCAGCACCCAGCAGGTGTAACTTCGTGGTCCAGCCTGGATCACTCTCATGAGAAAACATGTTGCACTATGGAAACACGTCACACACAAGGGCAACATCTTGTTTTCAGAGCTGCGAATCTGATATCTGAGCTGTGAATTAAAAGCTAAGAGATGATAATCACTCTTAAAAATCACAGTTTGTTGTACTGTTAATTGCACTGAGAGACCACTGCTTCCCACCTTCCTCCAATCATTACTGCCAACTGGCCGGTCGCTTGTCACTGGGCTGAGCTGATCACCGCTTCAGCTGCCTGCTCTGGGCAAGCTACTTTTGCCGTACACCATTCGAGACCAACCAGGAAGGGTCTGGGTGGTGGTTACAGTTCGACCACTGCTGAGCCACTGGGCCGGCCAGGCCAGTGACAGTTGGATGGCCAGAGTTCAGGCAGTCCTCATCTCATCTCTGGAAGCCCTCATTTCAGGTATTGGTACCAAAAGGACATCTGAAATAAGAATAGATTCAATAATAATCAATGTAAGGTAAATGTAGCATCATAAGTTAACATGAGCCCCCACCCTAACCCACCACACCCATGACTGAGCTTCATAACAATTTGTCAGAAACCTGTGGGTGACATCACAGGGGATTTAGCCAGATGCTCACACACCAACATCAACAGTAGCTAGCCAGCTCACTGTCCTCTGTACATTCATCATCAGAGGAAGCAAGGAAGAGAAACAGACAGAGTGAGAATAAATCTTGTACTGGTTTTCACCTTGTAGGCAAGAGCAGTGAGAAAAAATGGGATGCAAGACCAAAACTGAACTCACCATCTTCTTGCTGGATGGGTATATAACTTCTTATGATAAGTAGCAGGCTTGCTGTGTGTTGTGGCAGTAGTTTCCTGTTTTGATGTGCTAATGTAATTTTTCACTCAGTAATTTTGTCCAGACTGTCCAAATAGTGTGATGTGTCAAACCAACACTGGTGTTCTGTGTCTGTTCCTATCATTCTAAGTTTTGTAAGGTAAATTTTGTTGACTACTTCTTCTTTTGACAGCCAAAGAATGCTAACAGATGCTAAAGTGACCGAGCAGGTTTGCTTATAATTGTTGGCCAGGTGCTTCTGCGATTTTAGTCCTCTGACAAAATTAGGGTTTGGGGAATTAATAAAATATGCTCGATTAGACGGTCATAGAGGGCTGGTGAATGTCACGCTCAGTATAACTTACACACACACAAAAAAACTTGCATCTTCTGCAAGATATAAATTGCATAGCCTACATATTCAGCTGGAAAAAGAGGGTTTGTTTGTTTTTTGCCAGGGTAGGGCACTATCTATTAATAGGCTACATATGCAGACAGTTAACAATAAAACAACCCCCCCCCCAAAAAAAAAAAAGAAAAAAAGAAGAAGGCGTGTAACTTTTTTTTTCCAGCTTCCAGTTGATTTTGATGGGATTATGGGTTGTGTGCAGTGCTTTTGCATACTGTGAGCCCAGCATGACAAACCACTTTCATAGGAGGAAATTTGTATTCACTACAATGCTGGACCACATCGGAGATGTATAAGACCTTGAGGAAAAAAAGAGATAAAAAGAAAGATAATTATTTTTCAGTGTTGCTTTAAGACCAAAGAGAGAAGCAACCTTTCTTAAAAGATGGATTGACATTGATTATAAGCCAAAAACATGCTAGAATAAAGACAGCTTGACAACATTATGGAAAGGACCCTTTCCTGTTTAAAAATACATAACCCACAAGCTCAAATTAGCAGCATTCGTGCTTGAAAGATGGTGAACCCTCCAACCTGTTAACCCCTTGAAGCAGATGCTGTATACCTTCTTTAAACTGCCAGATGTTTGAGTACAGCCCTCGCCAGTGCATTTTCACGTGTGTGCTTGAGCAGTGATGTAACTGATCCACGTGGATGAGGAAAGGTGTGCACAGAGGGCAGAAATGCAGAAGACAGTTGAAAATCCAGTCCATCTTCTACACCTGATTTACGCAGTGGTGTGTGTACGTGTGTGTGCATGAGCAGCCTGCCTCTCAGCTGATGAGCTCACATCTTCTCAGGTCACTTCACACTCCTTCCTCTGAACTGATGGCACACACAGAGCTCTGGAAACGCGGCCGTTCACTTGTCTGAAAAACTTCCACCACTTCCACCACACATTTCTGCCTAACCTCATCTGACTCCACAACATCTTTGTTTTTGCGGTTACAATCTCGTGCAGCTTTCAGGAGAAAAAAAAACACACACGCAGCAACACTGACCTCCAGTGACTTGAGGTTTATTAAGAGGAAAAGAGAAAAAAAAATGTGACAAGGGTTCTTGGATGCTTAAAACACAGCCTTTAGAAATTTCTTATTTAACAGCATCTTTGGGTTATTTTGATGGTGAAATATATAAAATTGTTTCTTATAATGAAATATCCATCCAGGTATCGCATCCCCACTACTTGAAAACAACGTTGCGTGCCAGGGGAGGGGCAGCAGTTGGTGAGTTTTATGAGGACACCACATGGGGCATTATTAGGAGCGAGGGCGCACCATGCAGAAGGAGGGAGAGCTGCGGCTGGACGCCACTCAGCTTCTCACAAGCAGGAGATGCGTGACACGACTATATCACCATGCAGGGGAGATTAATATCATTTATCAAGTAAGTTATCTTTAGGTGCACCTGAAGATCAGGGTGCAGATAACGCCAAAGCCATCGTGCATTGGGGACCCTTTTATGCGCGCGTATCCATGGCGTCAGATTTGTAAATCAGCAGCGGAGCCGCGCGTTATTGATGGACTCTTGTGGTTTTAAAGGGCCGATTGTGAATTTATGCCTGCATTTAACTCCTCCGGAAAGTCGGCATGGATCCAATGAATGTCAGCGGGATGGAGGCTTTCACGGTCATCCATCTGAATTCCTCCTGGAGCCTGGACAGTGGATATTCTTTAGCAGCGATAGCTGGCATTGCTGCACTTGTAAGTTTCCTGATTCTTTTTACCGTGGTTGGAAATATTTTGGTGGTTATTGCTGTGTTAACGAGCAGAGCGTTGAAAGCCCCTCAGAACCTTTTTCTGGTGTCTCTGGCCACCGCGGACATCCTCGTCGCCACTTTGGTGATGCCGTTTTCTTTGGCGAATGAACTTATGGGTTACTGGTACTTTGGGAAGGTTTGGTGCGGCATATATCTGGCGTTGGATGTTTTATTCTGCACTTCCTCCATCGTTCATCTGTGCGCAATAAGCCTGGATCGGTACTGGTCCGTTACGCAGGCTGTAGAGTACAACCTGAAGCGGACTCCTAAGCGCATCAAGTGCATCATCCTCATCGTGTGGCTTGTATCTGCCTTCATCTCATCCCCTCCGCTTATATCTATAGACAGCAACAGGGATATGAGCTCCCAGCCTCAGTGTGAACTGAATGATGACACTTGGTACATCCTTTCCTCCAGCACTGCGTCCTTCTTCGCGCCCTGCTTAATCATGATCCTGGTGTACATCAGAATATATCAGGTGGCCAAAACTAGAACCAGAAATATGTCGGGGAAAAAATCCGACAGCATCACACAAACTGAAAACGGACTGAGCAAAGCATCCACCCCTTTCCCTGGGGATCAGGAGAATGGTCACTGTCAGTGCCCGCCCACGCCCAGCCAGCGTACAGTCAACAAAGGCCAACAGACTGAGGCTGACATGGAGGAGAGCTCTTCCTCAGAGGGCAAAGGCCACAGACCCCAGCACCAGGACTCCCAGAGCGAAAAGAAGGACAGTCGGAAGAAAAGCTCCCTTTCTAAACAGTCCACTCGCATCTCTAGAGTCAGTAGCAAGTCCATGGATCTCTTTGCCTCCAGGAGGAAGCGTCGCAGGAGTTCTTTGGCCAGAAAAAAGATCTCTCAAGCAAGAGAGAAGAGGTTTACATTTGTTCTGGCTGTTGTCATGGGGGTTTTTGTTGTGTGCTGGTTTCCCTTTTTCTTCAGCTACAGTCTGTATGGCATGTGTAGGGAATCTTGTAAGATCCCTGACCCACTCTTCAAGTTCTTCTTCTGGATTGGCTACTGTAACAGCTCCCTCAACCCAGCCATTTACACCATCTTCAACCGGGATTTCAGACATGCCTTTCAGAAGATCCTTTGCAAGTCCTGGAAGAAGTCATTTTAGATGTGGAGCACAACGGCTGCACCAGAATCTATCATGGAAATATCAAAGTGAACTGTGTTTGTTACCGCCACTTGTAATGCCTCATTGTCCTGTTGTATGTCAGTCCTGACAGGGAACGCCACAAACCCGCTAAATCCAACATGCAGCTTGTTTCCATTTACAGGCTACCAAACCGATTGAACGCTGCTATCCTTTATTTCCCACACAGATGTGATGTAATGCTTTAAGGGTGTATGATCAATGAAAAAGCTCCCTACATCCACAAAATATCGTGGCCAATTTAACTGTCAGGAAGCAAAATAAAATAAGATGGTGCCAGCCACGAGTCCTGCTCAGTTTGTCTCATTCTGTGTGATTTGTCTGTTTTTAGGATTTACTTTTCAACAGATAAAGCTGTGTGGTGATTTAGTTTATCATTATCGCTCATAAATGATCATTGAACACTGACTCTTAGTTTACCTAAAGTGACTCACTTTTTATTCACTCTTTGTCTAAGGGATTAGGCATTATTGCACAGCAAACACACACCTGAGTCTGTTTGATTTGTCTTTTCATAAACATTGCATCAGGAGAGGCAGAACTAACCAGTTTCTATTGATTTTTTTAAACCACTTTATTTTCAAACAGGAAACTTCTCTAAAAAAAAAACAAAAAAAACAAAAACGTCTTATGTAGTCAAACTACAGTTACATAGACAACATTTTTTGTGGCTTTATTAAAAAAAAAAAAACTTTTAGGAGCTCACCACAGTGGATCTTCATGCTTCAACTATTGATTTGGCATAGGTATTCATGTTGGATGCCTTTTCTGAAACAACCCTCCTGTTCTTCCCAGTTTGGGTGCTGGCACGAGAACTCTGGCCCTTTAGTGCAGGGTTTTTGCCATTGGGGCAAAAAAAAGAAACAAAAAACAATCAGTCGAATCGCGTGTATTTGAAATAATCTGCCTTTGCATTATATGAACTTTCTAAATTTAAGAATGACTAAGTAGGAATCCATTTGAATTCTCATTACTCTGGTTCAGTTTTTGTAGAGGGGCAAATGCTTCAGGGTTACAGTCCAACCACTAGCCTAGATTTAAACCATGTTTGGTTTGATGTTTCAGTTCCTTGTACTGATGCTCTTGGCCACATTATCTTTTACATTTATTCATTTACAGTATTCATGCTGGAAGCAGACTCTAAAACTAAAATATAAAGCTGGGGTCTTTGAATAACTATCCATCACTTTAATTCGCTGGCGCAGCTGACTAGTGCCTAAAGCAACGCAGTAAGTCACCACAGAGGCTGTTGGCTCATCTCTGACACGACATTTAGGCTTGAGGAAGCACTGAGAAAGCCTGATGCAGCAGATTTAAGACAATTATTTTCATCACGCGCTGTTGTGTTCCGAGAGCTTAAATGCATTCATTAAGCATTTTCTCAGGATTTTGCAAAGTGCAGTCTACACTCTTCCTATACTTAAGCTCTCTGCTGCTTTGCAAAAGGTAAAGGCGGAAAAGCTTCGTCACCTGCTGCACAAATGTTGCAACATGGAGCCCTGGTGGGAGTCGTGCAACAGAGCATCAAAAAGCTCAGTGGCAATCATGAGGTTAGAAAAGGCTTTTTGCCTATTTTTTTCCCCAAAAAACACAGTTAGTCTATGTACTTTAATCAGATAATCAATTACTGCCTTTTAAAGAATTGACTCAACTCAGCGCCAGAATAATGAGGCACAGTTGTCTAGAAATCTGTTCTTTTCCATCTAATGAATATTCAGCAGATGCTAACTGAGTCCAACTCAGCGGTTTATTGTTCGGCTTAAAGAGAAAATCCTTATCTGTGAAAAGCCTGTGAGACGTTGCTGTGCTATCGTTGTGTGTTTGGTGTAAACAGCCTCTTGAATTGGTGGGACAGTTACAGGTAAAATCAGATCGATGGTTATGCAGCTGCTCATTAAAGGGCAGTTGTGTGGGTTCAAAATGTGAGGTTCACTTTCTCTGATGGAGTGTGGCCATGTCTGTTTCAGGGTGTCGGTGACCTTTCAGAGCAACAGGTTTGATGTTGGCTCTGGCTGTATCATAATCTAATATTCCCAGCAGCCCCCATGGACGAGACTAAGGAGAAACTGAATTCCCCACACCAAACTCTTGTTTTGCTCCCGTGGGTGAGTGTGTACATGTAGTTGAGAGCCTTTTGAAATAGCTTGCAAGCCCATCTGCTGCGGTTCCAAATGTCTTTTTTTTTTTTTTTTTTGTTTTGTTTTGGAGCCATTAGAGAATTTTGTCCAAAAAAGCAAAAGAATAAAGCAGTATCGCACCATATGTAACTTTCTGAAGAGAATTAAGGCGCACAGGTGTAAGATGTGATCCAAGACAACTAACAGACATACTTCTGTCACCACTCTGTTATTGTTAGTTAACCAAAATTTGTGTTTTGGCATTATGAACGCACTATTTATCCTCTTTATCCGTTCATCATCTACAGCCAAAAGGTTTTGTTGCATGTGCTTTGAACTGAGATTTTGGGTGTTTTTTTCCGCCCAATTTCTGAGTCAGTGGAACTGTACCGTTGTCGCCATGTTCTCTTTCAGATTGATGAGTTTGCTGAGCACAGAATCATCCTCACCCAGTTGAATAAAATGTATTACAATACACCAGGAATCTACAAGAATGTGATGAGCTTGAAAGAGAGAGGGAAATGAAAGTCCAGTTCCTGAATAAGGAAGGTGAGGTGATTATTATTTATTTATTTTTATTTAGCTCTTGGCTTGACATGAGGAATCAAAGTGCCATCAGGAAAAGATACTTTTAGATACATTTATTCATGAAGAATTAAAATGAGCAAAATATAATCAAGTAATGAAGCCTTTTCTATAATAAACATAATTTTGAGTGATGTTTCTATCCACATTATGAAAACAAGTTACCTGAAGAACATTCCACTATAGTCAGTTTATTTTGCATCATAATAGACAAAATTCTGTTTATTGGTAACTGTGGAGGCCATATCCTCGCTCAAGCCAGCCAGTAAGACCAGAATTTGGAGTGTGATGTATTCCAGCTTTAATCGTTAACAGAATGAAAAAGCTTAGACTCGCCATGTTTTCCCCCAGTAGCCCAAACCATAAAGCAGGGATGCCTTTCTTCACATTTTACTGGTATTATTTATAACTTCCATACAAGACACAGTTAACGAGTGTGATATTTCATGAGAGCATAATCTAATTAAATGTTTCTATATCATGTATTTACTATTGTGTATACTTTGTTCAAATTTTCTTCCTTAATGTGACCGACCAAATTCACCATGTTTAATTGTAATTTGTGGCTGTCTCAGATAATTTATGATGTATGTCTTAAAAAAAAGATGTCATGGTCCATATCAGCTTCAGCATGTTAATGTCCAGTCGAGCCAGTGGACTGACTAGATTACCACCCTGGTCAGATTATTAGTTGAATTCTTATTTTCCACTACAGGCTTGTTATTACACTTGAAATAGCTGAGTGAATAGTTTAAAACCAAAACACTGAAAAAAAAAAAGGTACCTTATAATTTTCCTTTGGATAGAAGTTTGCCTCGAGTGTCATTGGTCAAAATAAACAATGACAGAATGACTCGTTTCATACATTTTTGAACCAGATAGATGCTGAGTTATTTGAGCTCCAGAAAATCAGTTTCTCACTGTTCGACTCAGAGAACACAGCTCCACTGAGTCTTAGATATAGATGCATTGCCAGATTCACGGCAGCATTAAAAGAATTTGAGAGAAAACTGAAAATATATACTCTAATGGACTGAAAAGTTTAGAGCTCATTTCAGGATAAATACTGTCAAGGTAGAGAATTGTCCTTTTTTTTTTTCATCCCCATTTGGCACAAATCCTGCAGGGCAACTTGAAAAAGCAATATATTATTGATAATAATTGACCTACATCACATGGTTCACACGGTCTGAAAACATTTTAATTAACCAAATACAATCAAGCACCTAAAACCTGGCACCTTTACTGGTCTAGAACTAGCAGTCAACTAAGTGTGCTGACTCTTGACTTTGGTCGTAACAAGGTACATCAGAAACGGTTTATTCCCTGGCTCTATTTTTGTGTGAGTTCTAGGTACTTGACATTCTTCAGTGAGTCCAGAGGTGCAATCAAAGTCAGAAACAACCTTCTTAAAAAAGGAAGAACAAGGAGTCCTGTGGAAGAATTGCCTCTGAACACAGTGACATGAGGGGATAGAGGTTACTGTCACGGCCTAAGAAGATGAGCTATTCTTGGAAGAAGCTTCCAGCCAAGTACTGTGTGTACCTGCAACTGTTTTAAAAGCAAAAAGGTTGTGGGACTAAATATCAGTTTGAATTACATTCTTTTCGACTGCTCCGTGTTATTGATATTTGCGGTATTCTGGTTGGAAGCAACATCAGTTTACTTACTGTGCTGATTTGCTCTATAACCCATCTGCAACAATTCTGAGAATTTTTTCCATTTTCAAGGTTTCAGGATTAATTGGCAGCTCATCTGCTTTTACTGTGGTAGCTTCAGCACAATGAACCAACTCAGCTCCTCTCTCACTCTGTCCTGGTGTTTGAATGATAATTTCACATCTCTAAACAACTGAAAAGAAGGCAGTCTCTTCAGAAAACTGACTGCTAAAGCACATAATATCTTGTCTATAAGAATACATCCGTCTACTTCAATTCAAAATTGGCTCGTACAGATGATTTTGAACTCTGAAAACAATCACATTGCATCTATAATAAATATATGAAAGCATATCTGTGTCCAGGGCCCTGCCTCATCGTCCATTTATGCATTAGAATGAGAGTTTTGAGTTATATTTTTTTCTCAGGCAGAAGTCAGCATCCTTATTCATAATTACAAACAAAGGCACAGTATATGTTTCAAGTTGAGACTTGTAGTTCAGAAAGGCATGAAATATTTATTGTGCAGACATGCATTTGCCACCACTTTGACAGCAGACATAAAGATAAAAAGATTTTTTTATATGCAAATAAAATGAAACAAACAAAATAAAACTGTTGGTCTACACTGAAATGCAGTGTCTTGTTATTATTAAACCAGGCAAAAATATGTAAAGGATGAAGGGCCTCAGAGTCTTGTGGATATGATGCTGCCATACCTGACTGGCTTCAATTTTCTGCAAATCATCAGACCACAGCAGTGGGAAAATATGGTGTCGTCTATGAGCACAACTACTCTCAGAAGCTATTTGGTGGCTGAGCTCAACGGAGAAGGAATAGAGATCCTTCCGAAATTATGCATTCGCCTTTGAAAGCAGTTTTTTCTTTGAATTTTACTCTTTGAGCCACACATGTCTAAAAGTAAAATAACGATCAGTCCAGCACTGGAGACTGAGGCCAAAAAGAGAATCGAAAATAAAAATAAGTGATCATGTCGTTCATTTATGTAATGCTACGCTCTCCTCAGTGAGGCTTCAGATTGCCGCACCAATACATCATCTGACTGTAGATTTGCAGGTGGTGTATCAGCAGAGCATTAAAACTCCTGATTATTCATCCATAAATTGATGGTGAGCATCTCAGCTTCATTGCAGACGTACTCACAAAATGCAACCTGAGCAGAAAACAGACTTTGTGTTTAGCTTCTGCGGTCATGGATTAAAAGGTCAGTTTATGCCACATTAAACAACCTGCGGCCTCGAAACTGAACAGAAACACAGAATTAATTAAGAAAAAACAGGTCGCATATTACTAAATATCTCAACGTCTCATTTCCACCTTTCCATTTGCTTTTGTGCACTCGGGATACATCCAATCGTTCCCATGGGAACATCTCTGACACAGTTACCAAACTCCTCCTCATGGAGTTTTTCATATTGTCACTTGTTTTGTGCATGTTTAGTTTGAGCAGTAGATTTTCAAAGAGAATGTATTTGTTGCACTAGTATCCAGAAATAGGCTAACACATTACAAGAAACTAGCAGGTTTTTGGAAAACAAACTTCTTCCACTTGTTTGATTCTCGAGTGGAATTGTATCGGCTACAAGCGCAGGTTGATATTTTCTCTCCCATGATAGCAACGAGCTGGAATTAGCAGCATCAGCAACATTAGCAAATCAAGGACCTTGAGGTGCTGCTACAGCAGGAAATCTGGATGAAAAAAAAATCAAATTATTGAAGTGTGGAGAGGCAACAAGGAAGTCACCATAGACATACTGTATGAATGGACCGATGGAGCAATGGCTAGCTTGGATTCAAGAGGGTCAAATGAATGTGGGCATCTGATTGGTCAGCTTTCATGCTTAATAGACATTTATCTAATTTGGTACAAAAAAATTCAGTGTTTGTGCATCCACAATGTGCAAATGAGAAAAGTGTTGTTGCGCTTTTACTGAAAATGAAAACAGCAAACTTTTCTCTCCATCTGTTCCACCTTGGTTACCGCCAAGATTTAACTTTTGGTAACTGTAAAATTCAAACACAATTTGCCCAAATTTACCTTATGATATACGAAATCTCTCTCCTCATTTTTGAAATGAGATATTAAAGTTGAGCACCCAAAACAAACTCCCATATTGTTTTTTAAAAGAAAACACAGAAAACTATAGTGGACAAAGTTATTCCTAAGTCCATGAAGTGTGTAGTGCTCCTCAACTTTCTGCCTGCTTTCCAAGTATTTGTCATCTAATGTGCAATAACAGCGTTTTCAGAGTGAATATACTTCTGTACACAAAATACATTGTTGTCAGTATAAGTACACAAGCGTACGATTTGGAAAATAGGGATCTAGCCGGCCAAAAAAACAGACCAAGAAAATAAAACTTTCAAAAGCAAGGTCAAAAACACAACTCCTGAAATCACAACAGCAAAAATAAAACCATGTTCACTTGCCAAGAAAGGCAAGTGAACTCATCACACTCTCCCATCGATCATCAGTGTGTGATAGAGAATAAACACTGCCTAGACATAGACAAAAGATGTTTATGCCTAAGAAATCCTTTATAAATGAATGAGTGAATGTGGAGTTGCAGTTGAAGCAAAACCAGAAAACCAGAGTGCTACACGTATGCAGTCTATTTACTACCTTAAATTTCATTTTACATAACATCAAAGCATGGAAATAAGTTTAAATATATAAGAAAATTGCAAATGTACCACTGTGTCAAACTGGCAACCTGTTAGTTTTTCAGAAATGCTCCAATTACACCTTCTTGTTGAACCCTAAATTGACAACACTTCAATTACATTAATATATTAATTTTCTATGTTTAGACTGCATCGTTTGCTTATTATCTTGTTTTCATGGGGAACTACAACTTTCATTGATACACAGAAGAACAATGAGAACCTTTAAGGCCCCCTTATGTCACTTTTAGTGTTTTGTTTGTGTCACGGAGCCTGTCCAGCCTCAGGGAAGGCAAGAAGGCAAACAAATTAATCTCCTATGTATCACACTGCAAAACCAGCTGCAACTGTTCAAATGTGGTCTTATGTAACAATCTTTTTCATGTTCAACAAAGCGGCAAGACATCTTTTTAAACAATTTTTTATTCATTTTAATTAAATCTAATAATTAAAACCAATACTTAATTATACGTATAATTAAGTGTTGCTGGTGTCCTTCAGGCACATTGTGATTTTGTGGTAATTATTTGGGGGCTAAAAATACTCAGGAAACAAGATTGCATTTATCATCTTATAATGTAATGCTTTTATACGGCATAAAATAAAGGAGAACAACTGTACTGCTGTAAATCCAGTAAGAAATATTAAAACACACGTGTCATGCTGCAAACTCTAAAACTAGAGCTGTTGTGAAGACAATCGAACCTTTATCACAAGTAAATCACCACAAACTAAAAACTCAATGCTGGACTCATCGTCTCTCGATAAACAAGGTCTATTTTCAACATGGAAACTGAACCTGATACAACAATGTGTCATTAGACTTGAATATTGCAATTTGTGCCACACACATTCATCCCTTGAAGGTGTCTGTGCTCCTGGCCTCAAGAGATTGTGATTATTCCTCATTTTAAATCTTTAGTTTTGTCTACATGCGACCCTGAGACGGACTGGTGACCTGCCCAGCGTGTAACCCTGACTTTTGTCCAAAGACAGCCAGGATAGGCTCCAGCAGACCCCTGTAACCGTGCACAGGAATGAACCACATAGATAATGAATGGATGCATGGATGGATGGATGAATGGATGGACTCTTTTGAACATCTTTTTTGCCACTTGAGGGCAGTGCAAACAAACAAATACATGAACACATCTCTGACCAATTTTCACCAATTATCACACCCAGTATTGGATAGGCTTTGCATAACTTAATATGTACTCTAATTTACATTCATCGTTCTTTGACCACAGTTTTTGTCTCTGGTCTGAGCCCAGATAGAATAAATAAATAAAAAGTTGAATGGATTTTTTTCAACCTTGAAAGTTACATTTTGGTATGAAACTACAACAAGGCCACATTATTATTTGATTAATAAAAATGAACCTCATGTCTAAATTCAAAAATTCAAAGATGACTGTGGCTCATCTTCCCGGCAGTAGATCAGTGATTTTATCCTCAGCTCATCCCTGTGTTGATATGCCATTGAGCCCCAGATTACCCTTAATATAATCTTTAATCATGTATATAGTGCAAATATGTATAATACGATGAACTATGTGAAGCACTATGTAGAACCTCAATAAGATTAAAAGATATCAAAGTGTGCACAACATTCACTCATGTTGTCACTTGATTACTTATGTGATCTGATTATTTTTATTTACTACTTTTATTTGGAACTTCGATCTATAGAGTTGCTTTGTATTTTCAGAGCCAAATTTCCATACATTCTGTTATACTCATGAATATACTTGCATTCTATATCAATAAACATTTTCATTAAGTTATGGATTATATTCCATCATTAAAATGTTTTATGATAGAAACATGTTTTAATGAGGTATAAAAACAGGGTCAAAATTTTAGCTCATAATTGGAGAATCCAAAACACTTTGAACCTGGTTTTCTGTTTTGTATCCATTAACATTTGTTCAAAAAAGCACTACTGAATTTTTTTTTTGTTCCCCCTATATCTATTTTCGCTCTTTTTTATTTTTTGGTTTTGTGTAATGACTTCAACTTGTGTGCAAACCAGAATTTATCGGATTTCATCACTAGGGTAATAAGGTTTCATTTACAACAACCATTTCCAGCAACTACAGTATTTGTGGTTGGTTGTCCTTCAAACTGTAAAGTACACTATTGATCAAAGCATCCTCAGCGTTTGAACCTCTCATTGCCCCCTGATGTTGGTATGGCTGCAGAAATAACGTTCTACCGACTGTATATAGAGAGCAAATATAGGTATAAACAATAAGCATTTTATAAATGTCAATAGGGAAATGATAATCACATTTTAAAGGGCTTAAAGAGGGTTTTAAAATGCTCAATATAAATGCAGACCATTACCATCTCTAATTTACGGGCTCATAATCTCAACGACTGTAAATGGGGCTCATATACCAACGGTAGACAACAGTAAAATATGTTGCTATATAACAGACTCGCAAACATTGATGAAGAGTAGATCATGTCAGTACTAATTCTCAACGGTGGAAACTTGAAACAGAACAATGGAGCGACAATTGAAGCCAAAGTTTATGAAAATGATGTGTGATGGAGGATTTTGAATACCCGACTGTTCTGTTACTTCAGCTTTTCCTATCTGCGGTACGGTGTTTTAACAACTTTTAAATGTATTGCCTGCACCATGACTGCTCCGAGAAGAGTGATCAGTATCGACATCCTATGGCTACTCTGCAGACAAGTGAAATGGTTGTCCTTAGCTGGGTTACTTGTATGTTGGTGTGAGCTAGGCACTGATGCTATCTTATATGCTATGAACTGTGTGAACAAGGTTAATGAGACTAATTTTTGTCTAGAATTGGAAGCGCAAAGTTGTGTTGCCCATCTCTAAGGAGAGAGAGAGGCAGGAGAGATAGAGTGGAGGGTCAGATATTCCTATTAGACTGAAAAAACATAGAGGTTAAAATTTCCAAAGTACCATAAAAAGCCTGGCATATGCATCCCCAGAACCAATTAACTTCAAGTGATGCACATTGTTTGCTATTTGATCAACACAAGATAATAATAACAATACAAGCTAATACAAGGTTGTTTAATATTTCAGACACATAAATTGCCCTGAAACTACATGAACATTAAAGCACCTAATTATAACATCGCATTAGTATCCTTTCAACTGCTGAATATTGTTTGCTAGATAATTCCCAGCATGCTTTGCCAAAATAAATGTGATTCAAGGCTTTGTTTTTCATTTTCCCCACTCAGATTTCGGTACGCAAACTACAAATGAATTTAGATGACAGAGGGGGTCGGATGTTAGATGAAAACACAAAAGAATTATTGAGAGAGCAGCTTTACCAATTCACCATTTTCTGTATTAATGGACTTTCAGCTCAGGGAGAGTCTAGTTAATACGTGGCATCATACTGCACCCAGATCCACAGAGGCATCTGAGCACTCACCTTCCATTAAGAATTATTGCTGGTGAAACAACTGCTCCAAGCAAATTGAATTTCAGGCTGTATGGTATAGGAAAGGCCTTCGGGGAAATCAGCGTAGCACTGTATCATGCTGTTATGTTCTGGGCTCAAGTCTGAAGTCACAAATGATGGTTGTTGAAAGAAAAACTTAACATCCTCAACTGAAGTCAACTGATGTTAAGATGATCCATGCTTAATTAAAATTAGTTGCAACTGTAGTTAATACTCGCTATAATGCATTTATTGCTCGCTTGTCACAAAAATGTCCTCTAAAAACACCAGGGGAATGCAAATTGGCACGGGGATCTGTTTATCAACAGTCCAGCCATGCTCTGCACTGTTTTATCAATTGCGAATGAAGTCAAGGAAGCGAAATCGAAACCTTATTTCAACTGGATTGGAAGCATAAATAAATAAATACATTGATAAATAAATAAATGAATGAATGGATGAATGAATATAAATAACTAAATAAATAAATGTACATGATGGAGCACAAGTTTGTCACATATGAATCTCTGATTTTTGAAAGATTCTAGTGAAAGTACTGGGAACTTGCATGCTCAGAGGCAAAATAAACACAAACATTCATATTTACTGTAAATGTAATAGGACAGCGTCTGTTGAGGAACTCCTCCTTGCAACTCCTTATCATGGTAGTCATTTTGCCTGGAGGGAGTTAAACCTCTCACACATTTGAATGCACCATCCCCTCCACCTCCTAACCAGGAACAAGCTTGTGACAGTCGCATCTGAACTAAATGCTTGCAATCACTAATTTCGAGTTGCAGCAGCGGCGTCTCTGTTTTGTCACCAGTGTTGTGATGCTGTGAACAGGTGCAGGTGTTTTTTCACATTGAAAGTAGCACTTGTTTTAGCTGTGAATGCTGTCTGTGACTCCTTATTTGAAAAAGTAACCAGTGGATCATTTGAGTTGCTATGCACTATTCATTAAAACAAATAAGTAATGAGTTACACTGATTCTTTTAAGCTCCTGTTTTCTTTCTTGTCAAGGCCACACCATCACAGTCTGTTCTGGTTGTTCAGGAGTGTGGGCAGCTGCTTACTGCATGAAATATTGTTGAATAATCAGGTAACAATAAAGCAAAATTTCACAGGAAAAAAAATCTCAGCAAATAACATGAATACAAGATATCACTATATAATTGTTTAGTTTATTCAGTTCACTAGAAAGTCTTCATTCAAGCATCAACCTAACTACTGATATCACAGCTCTTCCCAAAGTCAGTGGTTTTTAATTAAACAGCTGCCAATTTATTGAATGTCTCAAAATCATGCAAAATTCATACATCTTTTTTTTTTTTTTTTTTTTTCCCCAGTTTTTCCAAAAAAACCGAAAAAAAACACCCCCCAACCCCCACCCCCCCCAAAAAAAAAGCCCCTCCCCTCCCCCCCCCAACAGTCCCCC
>JBAMYA010102873.1:0-20202 GCA_037176975.1 Arrhamphus sclerolepis | reverse complement strand
CTGCATAGCCAATGGCTAGCTCTCTTTGCTTTAGCAACTTAGCACTGTATGTACTTCTGAGCTGCGACTAAAAACCGAACAAAACATTCATATTTTGAGAAGAATAAATTTTGTTATGCGGTTCTGTTTGCAATGCTGTGTTGTGCCAGTTGTACTGACAGACTGTCACAGTGGGCTGTGGGATGGCCTAGAAGTGTCCAAGGACAACACTTAGCTCTCAGACTGCGTACTCCATGTTTCCTACACTTTAATGACTTCATGGGTTCCTGAGTATAATTTAGGTCTAAATTTATTTTGCATGGCAGCACAAACGTGTACTCTGATCTCCAAAGGGGTACACCCCTAATAAAAAAAAGGGTGGGGGAGAATGCAGCAGGTGGAACTGAGTGACTGTGCAACTAGGAACAGCTGCTATGAAGAGAGGTGTAAAGAAATGGTTGAAAAAGGAAATTTTATGCTGTTTCTCTGTGGTATTTTGACAAAACATGTCAGACATTTCATTAAAGACCTTGGGAAATTGCGTCAACTTAAAAAATAAATAAGAAGGCATTATGCATCTCCTTAAAAAGAAGCTCTGAATTCAGCAAATCAGATAACATCTCTAGTGATGTGATGACATATGGGTGCCATAGGCCCTTGAAGTCAGGAACCGGTGTAAGTCTCTTTCTGTCTCGCTTTCACCAAGTGCAGATCTGTCCCTTTAGGCTGTGCTCAGGCTTAGCTAGTAATTACACATGGCATCCTGGGAGTTCTTGTATGTATAATTACTAGAGAGGATGAACAGCCTGCTGGAGGCAGGACATAGTTTTTTCTTTGCCACACTTGCAAAACTGGTTTACCACTTCTTGGCCAGCTGGACATTGCATGGCACTCCTCCATTTCACAAAGGAAGGAGAAGTCTCTCTTCTTTCCATCTTTGCATTCCCTGTTTATTTCTAGCTCTATGCTGCTGTCATTTTCCCCCGTGTGCCCTTTCTGATAAATATCCTGCCCTCTAATTCAGTAAGATGCGCATCACAGACTAACAAGTCATTACATGGTACAAGATTAACAGTACAAAAGACTTTTTCTGTTTGCTTGACTAATGGTGATGCATCAGCTTGTAAATGCCTTGTTTGGTAAAAAATAAATAAATAAATAAATAAATTGGAAGAAAATAGATTAAAAACGGCAACCGAAAGGAAAAACTTGGGTTACATTCCAGGATTTTCAAAAATTACTTCTCCATTTAAAAGTCTGGACTGCTGCCCTCTAGTTTTGCAGTCTCTCTCTTTTCTCACAATGTGCACAAACATTAATAGGATGCTTTCATACAGAAGGAGCTGGCTTGTCCACAATCTTGCATAATATTGACTTGAAGACCTATGAGACCAGACTTCAGAGTTCATTTCTCATTTAATATCCACCTTTTAAAGCTGCAGCCTCTTACCAGAAGTCTCCCTTTCATGTCGTTGCTGTCGACAGACAAACAAGCGGCAGCAAAATGCTAATAAATTTGCAGCAAGACTCAGTGCTGTGATCTGAAATTCCGACTGATGAACTGGAGCACTGCAAAGCTGTCAAGGTGAGTCGGTCTCATACCAGTTTATACCCCTCTTCCACAGCAGATCTGCACCTCACTTCATCTCTCACTGCCAGTCCCACATATGCCTGCATGTATTGTTTTTTTCTTTGTCTTTGGGGAGACTTTGCTTCAGAAGCTGAATCAAAATGGGAATTGAGTAGATCTGAAGATGAAGGAAGTAGCTGCTCCAGTTTATTCTTGACACACGTTATGAGCATTAGTGACGCTGCACCTGTTGTACGTTTCCACTAGAATTGTACAACACTGACTCTGATCATCTACTAGCACTGCAGCTTAAGAAATTGTATTGCACGACTACCTCCTCAACCCACTGAGACAATAAATATTACATGTATCCTTCAGTTTCTTACTCTGAGATGCTATATTGGTTTATCTCTCAAGGCAGACAAAAACACAAGCCACGAGTGCTCACTATTGCCCCCTCTATTTAATGAACTTTGCTCTGAGGATTCCTGATGAAGCTGCAGGATGCTTGCAGAATCTCCTTTTCACTCTCCAAAATTGCAAAGGAATGTAAGCACAAAATCATGTCGTTTTTACTTTATCCATTCTGGGATTTTTGCAAATCCTGTCAGAAAGCTCTACTATAATAGTAGAGGCCAAAGAAATCCTGGCTTAGATGATTTTGTGAGTTTAGAGTGTAACATCAATGGCCAGAAAATCAAGCTGGGGGGCCCAGTGGGTCGCTTAACATTTGTGCCAGTGTTCTGGTCCAAAAAATTTAAGAAGAGGAGACAAGAAAAGAGAAGAGAAGAAAAGAGAACAAAATCCAAGCATCGGGACAGAAAACTCAAACCAAGGTGTAAAATATCAAGCAAATGTAAATTATCATTAACACCTAAACGCTAAAGAGAGTCAGTCATGGACTGTGGATGCTTAGATGAAAATAATATTCAGTGACATTTCGCAGATCTTGGAAAATGAGATAGTGAAAAGGAATGCAAGACAAATGAAAGACAACCTCCAGGAAAAAAACAAAAAAAACAAGCGTATTTCCAAAGCTAACGATGGGACGTGGATACATGCGGTTATAAAGTAAAAGGACCACAACAGAAGTCATTAAATACACAGGTGTATGTTGAAATTTGGAACATTTCTCATTCCATCACTTCAGATGGCTCCCTACAGCAAAGCTGGTTTGTCATCTGCTATAAATAATAATAAAAAAATAGTTGGAACTTGATTGATGAATAATATTGTTTTTCATTTGTGACGTCCATGTCTTATAGGATTCAATCTGCCATACAAACCTGAGAAGATAAAACAAAGTGATAGCTGTAACATTGATGATTCGCCTTTTTTCCCTTATTATTGAGAAAGTCTATAACTTTTTTTTAACTTGATCTGAAAAAAGATATGTCACTAATATAGCAAATGTAATATGAAACCTATAATATGTAGCAGTATAAAGCTGTTTCAACAACAGTGTCAAAACTACTCAAGTTGTCTGTGACAGAAGCTTCTGAAGAATAAGAAGTGGTTCAGTGGCTCAGCATAACTTTATACTGTTGCGTAACCACAAAAATAATCTTATAGGTATTTAAAATGTGGTCAAGCAATGTAACAGACATCTGCATAATGCTTGAACTCCTGGGCTGAAAATTGGTCCCACTGTGGTCATGCATAACATTCATTGTTTTGGGTCATTTCCATTTGACTGACAAATGTGAGCCAAGCGAATAGATCTATTTGTTGAGCCTTTGTGGGAGGACGATTATAGTAAATATAAGCATACATAAAGCCACTCCAGTGGCTGGAAGTGAATAAGCAAGAGGTAACGACATAAGAAACTTGCTCCTTCCCTCTACATTAATTCATCTGTAATGGCAATAGTACCATCTAGTGGCCATCACTCACACAAGCGTACAGTGTTCAGGACACAAAGTGCCGCCAAAGATCAAAATTAATACCCAGAATCCCACTCAAACCTTTGGATTGACTTAGTGGAAAGTTGTTAGAATACTTCTAATGATTTAATAGTTCTCTATCTACTTTTGTTACTTTATACTGTGTGTTCTACTAGCTTTTTCCACATTGCATTAATTACAGCCATATGTAAATTACAAATTGCAACAGTTTTGCAAACAAAAATTAAAAAAAATACACCAATAAATGTACCTCCAAACAGAATTTTAAACATTACTCCTATTTTTCCAATACGAGCCTGTGATTTCACTCATTTGACCCATATTAACATCCACTATTGAACATTTTTGACCACAGAAGGGTAGATTATACTGAGAGTGGAGGAAAACTGCGACATGAATAATATTTACAGCACCATACGACAGGTTTATTTGTCCCCTTCGGGACATTAGCTTGTAGCACTTTGTAAAACACTGAATTAATAATTATTCAAAAGTAGTTGACCCCATGAACCCTTTAAACCTCTCAGGGGCAATTATTTTTTCGTGTATTAGGGTCGAGTTACATAAAATTGCTGCGTGGAAACTCTTTCTCAGCCAGAGATCAGCCGTGAGGAATCACTCACAAATACGACAACGAGAAGAGCAAAGAATTAAGATTAGAGCCTTGAGATCTTACATAAGCTATTATCATCCTAACAGCTGGCTTAACCTGTTTTTACATGCTGAAAACACATACTTATTACAATCTATTTGTTTCTACATCAGGCGACAAACCTTTCCACCAAAAGATGGTGAGTGTTTGAAGGTCATTCTCTTAAATTTTTAACTATTAAATTAGCGTGTATAACTTTAGTCCAGGGAAGTTTCCTTCATCTTCACACAGGTATCTTCATTATTCCAGAATCATGAGACCTATAGAATAGGGCTGGACAATTATTCAAAACCCATAACTGGAACCAATAATCGATATAATTTTGCTCATGTCAATTATTTTTCTTCTTTGAAATATTCATTAAATGGCCATATATAATTAAACTGTGTTTTGTTTACCTTACTTTAAAATCAAAGATATGCAGTCTTTTATTAGATAAATATTGCAGTTTAATGGGTTACTTATATTTGCAGCAAAAAAAACAAACTTCTCAGTGATCTATGAGGGCAGCAAGGGAACTGATACTAAAGTAATTGCTCATTAATCATAATAGAAGTAACTCGTTCAATTAACTGAGATATTGATTTGAGGTCATATCGCTGATGTTATAGAGAGATCCTGCTCCATATGTTGCCAACCCTCCACAATCCCAGCAGCAGAAATTATTTTAAAGCTCTTCAGTGAGTTCTTATGCCACAACTTTCCACTGGTGTGACTCACAGTCAGGGTTTCAAGTCTGGACTTAACAAATAGTGTGTGTAAGCACAAACACAGCACTGCTAATGAGCCACAGTCTTTCAAGATGACACGATTATGATGTGGCTCAGTTGCTGAGCATGAATTGCTACTTTAAATCAGTGTGCCTGTTCACCAAACACACTAAACATCTAGGTAATGTGACATTTGCCTCTATTTTGCAGTTGTTGTCTCTCCGCTGATTTAACTATTAACTATGAAAATGATACATGGTAGTTTAAGTAGAAAAGCTTTGACCAGTTATCTTTGTGTTTTGAAAATCTCGAAATGAACTACATGCAGTGGCTGCAAGAGTCAGTTACTTTGAAGCTGAATCATACCACGAAAGTTTGTGTAGGTAATCGTCACATCCCCAGCAACACCCCCTCGTCTAACAAGCAACAGCTGTTGTGCAGATAAAACTTGCTGATAGAAAACAGAACTTGTAATAAACAGCTTTAAATGGAATGAAAGCAGGATACAATCAAAAGATATGAGCTGAGGAATGGCCCACTTAAACTGCATTTTCAGATGTTCTTCAGCTCTTCTCAGACACACGTAAGGACTATGTGTTTGTCCTTTTTCGTTTGGAGTCTGGTTACCATCTTTGAGGCAGAAGCTGGCAAATGCTGAAGCAGTCGAGAGTCACAGATGAGAGCGGAAAAAAGTCAACAGTGCAACGTGGCAAATGAACAGCTGACTGGTTTCATCATTCAGGCCGAGTTCCTTAAATAAGCGGCTGGTAGATTAACCCCTTGAGCTATACAAGCTACATTACATTTAATTATGAATACTTACCCAGTGTTTGTTAAATAGATGTGGTTGATCAGCACTAAAACAATATTTCCAAAGCATGAAGAGTGTATTTTGTTAGTTTTGCAAACTTTTTTTTTGTTTCTTCAAAACTCGTCTTCTTCCAGGTTAGTGAAAACATTGAAATGAAAGATTTAAGTATTTATTACAATGAGCATAATGTACCAGACATTCATTTAATAAAACAATAAGAGGTGGGGGAAAGCCATTAAGGGAAAAGTTAGTTGGGAATAGCTTGCACATTTACAATAAGGTTTCAATGGTTAATCTTTACCAGTTACTTTTACCACATTCTTAGCCAAGGCATGATATTTTCTGGGTCATTTGTGTCTGAAATGTATCTTGATTTGTATTTTTTTATTTTTTTTGTAACATCTTGCAATGGAAATATTCTAAACATTATAAATTTAGCAAGAAAATAAACAGTCAAAAGGGTAGACTAGAAACAGTTGGTTGGAACTAGTTATTCTCAGATTTCATGTCCTCGGAAACTTAAAACAAACCACTGCACCCACAGATGATCACAGTTGACTGGGCGACTGATATAATGGTGCAACCATTTTTACACTCAAGTGTTAAATAACATCAGTCTCTGACTTTTGTCCAGGTCACACAAAACGCGTCTTACCAGCCTGCACCTTATCAGGACGCAAAGTACATTGGGTTTTGCTGTTATATCATGAGGTCAGTGTAACCACACTAAAGATTAAGAAGAAGAAGAAAAAAAAAACCCTGAATGCTTGGTTCTCACCTGCTTGGGGTCATCGTAAAAAACACCGATGGAGCTCAGTTTTGGCCCGATGCTGCAGCTCTCCGTGTAGCCTGCACCGCAGTCCTTGTACGGACCTTCCTTCAACTTATAGGCGATGGTAACATTCTTGATTGGAGGTGGACCGGTCTTAACAACAATGTCTGACAGGAGCCCCGAGTACACCATCAATCCCCCAACTGTCACAACCAGACACAGCACGAGGACAACGATCATCAGCAGCAGAATTAAATCAGACATGGTCTCTGAACGCGCCGCAGCTTATAGGTTTTTCTTTTCTCTCGAAACGTCCGAATTTACTATCCTAGTGATTTAGACAACATAAAAACGTTGCTATTAAAATAGACTGTATTAAACTGGCTTGTTTTGCACGTGAAGTGGCCGAAAATGAAAGCTAAATGACCCTCTGAGGAAGACTGAAGAGCCCGTTTGTTTTTGGTATTTCCCCAAACAGTGGAACACGCTTCCTGGTCAGACCATTTTCTTTCAATCCAGGAGGGGGGCGGAGATGTACAATTTAATAATCAGTTTGCGTTTTTAAAATACCCATTTGAGGGTGTATACTCCTCAGGTGTTATACTTCTTCGTCATAGTCCAAAATACGTAGCCTCTCCATTATTTATTTTTTCACTTTGTGAGCAATAGTTAAAATCAAGAGAGTACGAAGTAATAACATATGCTCCCCTCTTCATTTTATTATGGTTCAGTCCAGGTGTTCACTATAAATAATACTGTAATTGACACACTTTTTTTTTATGATTATACTTTTTTTCTCGTCCTACGGTGATTCACTCACTCTGTACATTCTCAGTTGAGCTGGCGTAAAAGATTTTGGTGCTGTCATACAGCTTTCGTGTCGCCTTTAGAGACTGTTTAATCACGGTTCGAGAGTTCTTCATACTATGGAAATGCGCGAAGGACAAAAAACACACGGAGAGAAATCCAGACAAATGTGCCAAGCAATTGGCACGATTAGTGTATGTGGAAAAAGATTAGTAGTCGTGAGTACAAGTTAAAACAGAATGTGATCAAAGTACCAGTACAAGCTGAGATCTGCCAGCCTGTCGTTGGCTTAGATGATCCGAAGGTGATCCTCCACTTTGTAGGATTTGGTACCAGGGAAAACACCTGAACAGGGCCAGATCACAAGAGCCATAATACTGAGCCCTTGCTGACCTGTGTGCAATCAACTACTGGACCAACCAGTTAGTCTTAAAACCGTTTTTTCACTCTCACAAGGATTGCAACAAGCCCAGAATGTGTTCAGTCAAAACATCAAAATCAATGGGAAAAGTCCATTGCACATGACAATTTATCATTATGATTTTTATATAAAAAATATTTTAGTTTGTGCTTGTAATAAAGACGAACAGCGACAAGAACACTTAAATGATTAGGTTAATTCCTCTTCTCAACAAAATTGATGAAAACTATATACAATGTTGCAACATCAGGGGTGAATGGAATATTTTCACATTACTGTACATCTTTAGAAGTCACAAGTGTAGTGTCAAGAGACCTCCAAAAAGGGTCAGTCTTTCAGGAGTCCTTCAGGGCATAATTGTAGTAGAAATCTGTCTGTGCTGATTTACTCACCAGACTGAAAGTTGGGCTTTACACTTCCAAGTTATTGCTGTGGGCAGGAAGGACCTCTTGTAGTTGTTTAAGACAGATATGATTGTCCTCAGGTTCTTCCTACCTCTGTAACCTTTCTTCTCATGCTTAAATCCATTGTGCTGTCCTATTTCTGGGATCATTTATCATCATCTGCAGCCTGCTGTAGGCTCCCCAAGCAATGACTAAAACCTTGTACGTATCAAGTCTTCCCTTTCACTCTTGCTTCCGTAGATATACTCTACATATCTATATATTTTTACCACTATTGTATTTTGCTGTCACATTGATCTGAGCACTTTGAATCCTAGTGAAAGTTAACTTGTTAAAACAGATGATCAATGAAAAGAATTCAGGGAAACATTGCAAAAAATTAAAAAAATATGACAAAAAAAAAAAAAAATTGAGGAACTCCCAAAAACAAAAACAAAAAAATCGAGGAATATTAAAAAACACTTGTAAGTGTGATGAGGGGAAAAAAACAGTTGTCTGTCATATATATGATGACTGTATAGGTGAGAAAGCCATTATTATAAAATTCAGAACTTTGACATCAGCTGCAGGTTTAGACTATCAAGAGGTGACGCTTTAAGAATCTCCTCAACAAAGTACATGCTATTGATTATATTTTTTTGCATGTTCACAACCAAGTGACTGTAACTTTAAAGTATGAAATACATTGTTTGCTGTTATTTAAGCTGAAGCTACTCAGTGCTGTCCCTGATTATGCGATTACAAGAAACAAAGAGTGTAGTGTGTAATCAAAGTAGTGTGGTGTTCTTTTTCCAAGGCTTGTGCAAGTTTTGCTTGTTTTGACAAAAACAGTCTGCATTTTTACATGCAACTGACTTTATAGCAAAATAATAAACCACTTGTTTTATCTAAAACTGGTTTTTTTTTTAAATAAGGAGGAACAGCACTTCTAGATCACACAAAAGCCCTGAGATGTACTTCTTTTTGCTCTGCTTCTGTATTAATGCCATTTACCAATGTCTAATGTTGTGCATTATTGATTTAATCATTTTAAATTAACTGCATCATAAAGAAAAACAAAATACTGACTGACGTTATTTATTTTGCATACAACTCTAACATTTTTTCCAGATTGAAACATAAAGTGACAATGCCCAGTTATTTGGGATGTAAAACATGCAAGAATACACAAACCATGTGGTGATCCTTTGCTAACCCAAAGGCCACAGAATATTTGAAAACTAAAATACAGAAAGTGCATTTGAAGCCATCAAAACATCACAGAAACATGAAAGGGTGATCATTACATGAAGTGTGCATACAAGGTAAATGTTGAAAAACAAAAGGAAAAAACAAATGAGAAATAATCAGTTTGTACTGTTGTGAATATTATTCAGAGTCTGATGTAAGATCCTCTTCATCCAAACCTTGCATCCTGCTAATCTTCTTGATTCCCTCAGAGTCACTCTCCTGGGCCTGCAGGGAGCCACATGAGAGGCAACTGGTAAACAGACATTTGAAGGTATACCCAAACATTCTGTGAATACACAACATCAGGTGATGGGAATGGTACCGTTATCAAGTTTTCTTTTGTTAACTGTCTGGCCCACTAATAATTAGCCTTCAAAAGAATTCTAGCAGTTACTTTCTCAGGACACTGCCCTCTACAGTTGCCGCTGCTTCTTATCATGAATGATTCATGGGCTGATTAAACCTAAAGGACAAGTCTTTGTGACCACTGTGATACAGAGCAGGGACATAACCATTTATCATGACACTTCAGATAAGGTTAACCCCCTGCAGTACCCACCTTAAACCCGAGGTGACTCAAATACACCGCAGGCAGAACACAAAGACACCAGACAGATACCACATCATTCAAACACAAATATAACAACACAGCTTCAACATATTGGTTTTTGTTTTGTATTTTAATTTTCTTTTATGTTGTTATAGCATTTGCTATAGCTGCATCCTCTCTACAGATGTCAACAGAGACGGACCTGCTCACTCTTTCCTTCAGCTTTTTCCATTTTTCAAATGTGCCAGTCACGCGGTACATAACATGTTGTAAAACTTGTCTGGTGCACAGCACTCGACATAAAAAGCAGCAAATGAAACAGGCATTGTGATTTTAATTTCGGCGCATAAGAAAAGCGATGCTAAACTTAGTTTTACTCCTCAGACAGCGAGACCAGTGGAAGGAAGTAGTCTGGCACATCCTAACAGATGATTCTGTAACTACCATGTACTTTGGCAAGACAATATATACCTATAATTGTTCAGTTTGTTGTTACTAACCTAAATACAGATCCTGCTGTCAACTAACGTTTAGCTTATGTCATTAAAAAAATATGCCTGGTGCTTTTATTTTATTTTAAATTCCTAACATCCCCCACCTGTTTTATGGACGTCTCGATTTTTCCAAGCGGCTTTAAAATGAATACGGCTGAATGAGGCAGGGGCTGATGCATTATTTGAAATTCTTATCATTTTGTATTATATATTTATATGTTTACACTTCTTCCCATGTCCTTTTAAAGGCTATTGAATTGAACTGAAACAGCCTATTCTGCGAGACCTAGTAAAAGGGCATCATAAAAATGAATTCCAAAACTAATTAATAAGCTAAAATGGCACCTGGTTCATTTTGTGCATTTCTTGCTTGTCGCATGAATGATCATGCGTTCATTTATGTGGTCAATAATTCTTTGCTAAGCCAGCTCCCGCTTCTTAGTAGGCATCTCTTTTTTGTTATTATAGTTTTTTTTTGTCCTCATAAACCTGCAGTAAGACTTTCACTAATCCTGAAAAGTGTATTTTTGTTGCCATAATCGTCATGGTTTCCACCACGATAATTAAATCCATTGATGATTCTACATAAGTTTGCTGTGAAGTTGTGCAAATCTGAATGAACTAATGTGGAGTTCAGTGAACTAATAAACAGCCAGTGTTGTTGAACACATGCCTCAGCTGTAGTTGACACAGCATCAGCAAACCTCAAGTCAAAGCTTTATCTTAGGGTTTTGTTAAATCTACTTTCTGGAATAACACCCTGCTGTGGGTTTGAGGAAAAAAATTAAACAACAAGCAAGAAACAAATGTATATTGTCTGAAATGATCTTAATATCTTTCTGTTATAAATCACACTTTCTGGAACTTTTTTTTCCCTCTTTTCCACATACGGACATGAACGAAGTAGCTAAACAGAGTTTTTACACGTCTTCTTTTGGCTAAATAAGGGCTACGATGGGCCGACCTCATTTATACTGGCAAAAAGACGTCCATGGACGTCTGGTGTCCTTTCTTCAAAATGGCACGTACCTCATCATCTGACTGGTCCTTTTGAAGAGAACGCTGGTTCTCCTTCTCATCATCTTCACCATCTCTGCCATCAACATCATCATCATCATCATCACTTCCTTGTGACCTCTGAGAAAGAATCTCCTCACCCTGCAAGACACAGTACATGGGGCTCTTCAAAGTCAGTGACTCATGATGTTGCAGAGAGATTAAACAATTCATAGCATGTGTTACCTTCAGATTCCGATTCTTAAGGTTCCCAATCCAAAAGGCTTCCTGGCAGTTGTTCAGTGTCAGCATGGCTTTCACTCTGTACACAAACAGTTCGAGGCTCTTCTTCAAGGCTGGTACGTGGTTGGTCAAGCTGGTGTCCTGGTGAATCTGAGAACCAACTAACACATGATTACAAGGTTCCTGCACAAGCTCTTTTCTCTTCATCAAAAGGAACGTTTTGATCCCTTGATTAGGAAATGTAGCACCAGTGCATACAAAGGAAACAAATTACACAGTAATGAGCAAGTACTGTATGTCTAAAGCCATCGCTACCTTAGAATGCCCACACATGTGGTGGAGCTGACGAGTGCTGAGCTGGAAGGTCTTCAACAGACGCTGGACATCCTCCTTAAATGAAATTTATCACACACAAATCATGTCAATCATGGGGACTAACCAGGATAAATAAAGGTTCCTAAAAAACAGAACTAGGAGTCTGGGGTGGATCCAGTCTGATCTACATCTGATGGCTTCTGTGGAAGCAAGGCTGTCTACAGAGACCCAAAAACTAATTTGCCCATCGGGATCTATAACAAGTCTCCCAGTACCAGACACTTGTATGTTCTTTGGCCAAGACCTTACTGATCAGAACTTTATTGGTGGCAAAAGGAGGATCCGTTTAAAATTAGGCATAATGTAATAAATAGCTGATAGATGTAAGCTTTAGTGACGACCTTTGAACGAAACGTGTGAGTTCAGGGAACCAGAAAATACACTGTGAGCAAAGCGATGACTAGAAATCTTTGTACTTAAAAGACTGTGTTTTCAAACAATTTTGTTTCTAAGTAACAATAACCAAAACATGTTAAACATAACATCAGCTTGTGCTATAAAATCATTTCTTATCTACCTTGTGTCTTTTGAAGCTGTGGTCTAGTAGCGGCATCCCCAGTTTCAGAAAAGACTCCAGGAAAAGTCGCCCATACTATGAATACCAACAGAATAACAATCAGCAAAGTACAAAGTCACAGCGGTTACAACTGAATTTAACATTTCATTCAGCATGCAGAGTCAGCTCACCTTTAAGCAAACATTGAGCACTGGCCTGGAGTCAAACACCTGGAAGAAGATCAGACAAATCCCCAAGCAAAAGTTAATCCAGATGAGTTGACTGAAATAAGTGGACTAAATTATAAGCAAATTACAATTAATTATCTGGACACGCGTGTAGATTTATGACCACAATAACAAGTGATATACCTTCACTAAGTTGACCAGGATGTGAAAATCTCTGACAGCCAGGTTCCAAGTCAACAGTTTCTCACTCTGTGCCTAAAAGATGCACAAGGCTTGTGAAGTTTTACTCAACTAGTCAAAAGAAATACTATCAGTAGAGACAGGAGAGCACATAGTATTACACGAAGGGACTGACCTCAGTGTTGTCACTCATTTTGAAAGCAGGAATCTTCCTGACAGCTTTTTCCAGTTCTGCCATCAACACTTTGTAGAACACCAGGAACGTCTGCCTAAGGGGAATTTAGAAGTAATGGAAGCGTAAACAGAAGAATAACACTGGCCTGGATGAGTAAACAACGATGACGCTCTGTGGTCATGAATGTATTTCAGTCAAAAAAACAACTTCCGATAGTTATTTGATGGTGAGGATTAACCTGCTGAGAGTGGGCCAGGATGTCGAGCTCTCATCTTTAGACACGTTGAGCAGCTCAGGGATTCCTTCTCCAGCAATTTCTTCAATTGCCTTCAGAACATCATCAACGTGCTCCAGGTAGATGCTGCAGTCAGTGACGAAAAAATCATAATTAAAATAATCACACATTTTCAGGACTGCATACTTTACTTTTTTCTTTTTCTTAAACCCAATTTACTAAATTATAAATAAATAAAACATGCATCTCATCCTCCTGATCCCCAAACCTGTCGAAAAATCCACGAGGAAGTAAAGCAAGTTGATTTATTTATAGAAATTACAAGATGACAAAAAAAGGGGTGAACAAACACCAAAGTAAGAAACAAACAAAAACATCCTTCCTTTAAAACCCCACAACACAACAGGATATCATGTTGCTCAACTCAGGGCTTTTAAACTAATACAATTGTGAACTGGATAAACAGAAAATGAATCACATTTGGTTCATGCTGGGATCTCTTGAGATATTTGAAATTTATTTAGATGTGTTTGAAACTGAATATGCTCCACACAAATCTAATAACACCAGAGGAGCCTTTTTATTTCAGCCTCGTCTACATCATGATTGTAGTGGTTGGGAGGAGGAATGAACGAAAGCACAACCTGAGAACTGCAGGTGAATATACAGCAGATTGCTCATGCTTAGGTGGCTCATAGTTAGCGACTAAACGTCCTGGTGAGCCTCCTTACATGATAACTTATCTAAATATTGCAACCTGTGCTCAGTATCTCAGAAAAGAAAATTAAGATATTAGAGCTGATCAAAGCAGATAAAGATAAGTCACAAGAAGTGGTGTCTTAGGAAGAGACAGCCAAGTGTGTTTATTTTGCTGCATTTAGAGCTACAGGAATGAGCACCGCTCACTTTTACCGTCATTAAGATGCATTTACCACCCAAGAAGTGTTACACAGAACTGTGGAACTGATAAGAGCACCAACGTTCAGATAAAAAGAGATGTGATAGAACAATTGTATCCAAGGTGCACAAATGGCTGAACAAATATAATGGGCCACATCAATGTTTGTGAAAAATCCAAAAATAGAAGATTCTCCCATGTAAATATCAATAAATGTAAGCACCCATTTGGAACACTTGCTCCCGGTTTCTTTTGTGACCAATGACATTTTCTTAATCTCGTGCCAGAATTCTTTGACACAGTGCACACATTTAGGCCCGTTATATCTACAGTACTATATTATAATGACATTCACGTAGGAAAACTAGGTAACAGCAACTAGATATTTGAATTGCTTAAAATAATCTTTGGTAAACCTGCAGTCTGTAACACTAATGAAGCAACTTAAGCATTCTGGTCGACTCCAGCTGAATGTACTATTACTACTTCATATTTTATGTTCTAGAAGCATATTTTTGATGTGCAGACTCACCTAAGGAGAGTGTGCAGTGTTTCGTTGAATTTGTTCCCTCGCTCCCTCTCTCCAGCAGCTGTCACCCAGACCTGGCTCAGGAAACGCCGTGCAAGGGAAGCTAAGAGGGGAGAGGAGAAAAAAAAAGGCTTTTTGTCATCATACTGTGCTTGATGGTGAATAAGACAACAAAAATGAGATAACATGTCAGCCTCACCAGTTTGCTCTCTATAAGCAGCAGTATGCCCTCCTTTCTCAGACACTGTGGACAGAAGCTGAGAAAGACACAGAGCTGTACTGAGGCTTGGCATCGTGCTACGGAAGTTGAGCAGGTACTCAAAACTGTGTCTAAAAGCAAAGGGACAAAACACAAAGATGAGAATAAATGCACTTTTTCCTCATATCTTCTTGTTGAATAATGTGCATCAGAAACACCAGTTAAAACAATGGACTTACAATGAAACAGCTCCAATTCAAACTATATTATTCTAATAATTTCTTGTTTCTTTGCTTGATCTTCAAATATGAATTGTGTACATATCTAAAACAGAAGTACTTCCTGCCATCCTAAAGCCAATTAACAGAAGGACAAGAAACTCAAACTCACTTGTAATAATCAGACATGGCAACCATGGTCACAGAGTTTATCATGTGGATTTGGCCAGACGCTAACTATGAGACAAAGCTAGCTAATGTAACATCAAACGCCATGGCAGAGGCAGCAAAGAAAGTGCAGAGAGTTTCGCCAGTAGAGGCAAGAAAGAGAGAGAGCGTGATCAGCAAGAACCCGTAAACAAGTTAGTACCTCGCCGAGAGAAGCAGAGCTGCGAGTCAGATGGCGCTCTAGCCTTGCTGATATTGGATTAGTAAATCATATTTCCACATACTGTGCATTTGAGTTTGGTTGATATTAAGCTGTATTACTTTAGTTCTTTATTTGGTCACTGGTTCATAGTTTATTTTGTAAAGAAGTGGAGATGCCTATATTTACAACAGCAGTAAACAATTGTGCTTCTTAACCAGAGAGGGTGCTAAAGAGCACAATCTTATGTGGCATTGCTTTAAGAAAAACAAACACTGACACTTTATTGTCCGTATGTTTTTGTTTGTTGTTAATCGTCACATAGAATCATTTCTCCAGTCTGGCTCTTAAATTTAGTCACTCACTTCACAAGATGCTCTTGGGTCAGCTCAGCATCTCCTTCTTTGAGTCGTCCTGCCAAGACACCCAGAGCCTTCTTCAATAGATTTCGCTGTCCTGGTTGACTAAATCCAGACCTTACAAATGTGCACATAAAGAAGAAAATCTCAGCACCAGCAAGACAGACTGACATCCCCAAAGGGTATACTGCTCAAACACTTTAGGATGCTTGATTTTCTTTCAGAGAATATACTGGTTCTACTCACCATCTGAAAGTGATGTTCAAAACCTGCAGAAGCAGCTGGTAGATTAATGTCATTAACTGATATTCCTGTTGATCTGTAGCCGGTCCATCCACAACACCGTTGTTCTCAGACAGCAGAGTCTGTAAATGCACAAATGAGCACAAGAGGTTCCTTTAGGGACTGGGATAACATGAAACTTTCCATTAACTCTATTGATGGGTGTGACAGCCCCCCCCTGCTGGTGCAGTGCAGTCTATTAACTGTTTCTTTTTGAAGGTCCTGGAGTAGGAGGAGCCCAAGGTCACGTGGGGACTGGGACTACCTGGACCATATAAAAGGAACCCTCTTATTGCATAGGAGGAGTTGGTGCTGGCGGTGCGGGACGTGTGCCGTACATGGGCTGCCATGTGGGAGGTTGGGGCTCTTTCCTGGGACCTGCTTCCCTACACCTGACGGGGGTCTGCACACGCCGGTGCAACAGTCCTGGGGCTTATGCCAGGGTATCTGGGCTGCAGCCCACAATTGTCAGACGTTGAATGTTTCAATAGATGTCTAAAAAAGGGCGTGTCTAAAAATGTCTAAAAATTGGTACCGGTGTTGTGTCCCCACATTTTTTTATTACGTCTTTTGAGCTGGCTAGAAGATTTGAAATGAGTCTCTTGAAGGAAAACAACATGGGCACCTAACTGTTGAAGGTGGTGAAGAACCTTGCTACGTTTAATAGACTGATTTAGACCATTACAGTTCCAGCTAACAGATTTGAGACCTGTCCCTGACTGTCGTGGCGTCCTTGACTGCTGCATGCTGATCAAGTATTAGTGTACACTGCAGCGTGGAACGTATAACAGTCACAGAGAAAAAATAAAACGTGCAGGACCTGACTAAATAAAATACAAAACACACAGAAAGGGAAAATGGAAAACTCCTCCCACACCCACCCACCACCCCACAAGCTGAAGCATCTTCCCAAACAAGACGCAAGTAAATCCCACAAACTATCAAAAACATCCTAACGCTCCGTTAACAGCACAAACCAGTAGTGATAAAGCACAATATAAATATGTAAACAAACACAGTAGCAGAATATTACAACTGACTTAAGTCCAGGTCTCATAAACTAAGCAGGGCAGCCTACCAACAGGAAACGGGACACTTTATCCCAGGTTACCAGACAAACTGTCAGCTGCTTTCAAGCTGTAGCTCCAGGAGAGACACCAGACTCTAAGTTCACCTTAACAAAGTCCACTGCAGTGGCCGGGTCTTCAGAGGTGTGGAGGAGAGATCCTGAACGTCGCGGGAAAACTCAAACCAAACTTCACTCCAGGGCACGAACGCAACAGACGTTTCACGTCTGAGAATGCAGCACTTTTCTTCGCAAGTACAGTCAGGAAAAATGAAGTCTTTTGCCGTGGAAGAGAAGAGGAGAGTCTGAGGAGGCTTCGCCAGCACGGTTAAAATATCATTCCTCACATGAAAGAAGTGCACACAAAGGTCGGGCCGGAGACGAGAACTCATCAGAACTGTGCGGCGGCCAAACTGGTGAAAGTAACCTGGTAATAAGTTAAAATAAACTCAAACTGGCGGAGCAAAAGGAGACACGTCCTACATGCTCGGTGTCAAACAGCGCCCCGCTCTTCATCCTCTTCATCGCTCTTCATCCTCTTCACCGCTCCTCACCATCTTCATCCTCTTCACCGCTCTTCGTCTTCATCCTCTTCACCGCTCTTCAGTCTTCATCCTCTTCACCGCTCTTCATCGCTCTTCGTCACTCTTCATCCTCTTCACCGCTCCTCACCATCTTCATCCTCTTCACCGCTCTTCGTCTTCATCCTCTTCATCGCTCTTCATCCTCTTCACCGCTCTTCATCGCTCTTTATCTTGCAGTGTGCAGTCAGATTAAATGCAGTTCAAATTCCAGAATAATCCCTGAAGGGGAATGTTGGCAGAATTTGATGTCGATATGTTTTGGTTATTCTTGACCAATCAAATGTCAAAAAGAATTTGAGAGGTCAGTTAGCGCTCTCAAACTGCTGCATTAGCACAGAGAAGCTAGCAGCTGCCGGACTTTTTCAGTTACACAATGTCCAGAAGTCTTTGCAAAATAAACTTCAGAAAAACTAAACTAACGACTTCCGGATGGCGGAAAACAAGTGACAGCATAATTTCCGAACTCCCATACAGTTCAGTTTCCCCTCAACAATTAACTCATTAAAACGTTGTTTTTAATATTCACAATAGTATATCAGGGGTAACAAGAGGAATTCAGCAAGAACATGTGAAAGAACCAGTTTTTTCATCGAAAGAGGGCCTTGAAGATACCGAGCTAACAGCAGACAAAGCTGTGGGAGCTATGGAAGCTGTGGGAGTTATGGGAGCTAACATTCTCACAGAGCTGAAAGAAATTCAGACCAATCTCAAAAAAGAAATCAAGGATCAGAATGGATTCATAAAAAAGAAGATGTCTGAGTTCAGAAGAGAAATGGAGAACGGCTCAATGACGTCGTTGCGGATCTGAGATGTGAAGAACAGAGTGGAGGAGGCCGAGCAGCGAAAATCCGAGGTGGAGGAACTCAGCGTGGATGTTAAAGACGTGCTGACCCACACTCTTCGACTGCAGGAAGACCTCCAAACACATTTGACTGCCCTGGAAGCCGCTCGCAGGAGTAACATACGTATCCATGGGATTACAGAGGGAGAAGAAGGCGACAACTTGCAGAAATTCATTGAGACTTTTAGAAAAACTGAACTCTCCCTCACGGACGTCGCGCTGGGCGTAGAGTGCTGCCGCTGTCACTCAGCCCTAAACCACCACCTCGCTCTAACCCCAGATCTATTGTGATATACTCTCTGGAGTGTACCACGAAGGACCTTGTACTTCGCTCTGCATGGGGTAAAAAACTAATACAGCTCAAAGGAAGACGGGTGTATTTCGACCAAGACTACCCCAGTGACATTCTCGCCAAACGTAAAGCATACAACCCCATCAGCAAGACCTTAAAAGAGCTTTCAGACCATGTATCCGTCCAGACCCCGTGTGTTTTATGAGAACGGCCCCGTGGTCTATAACAGTGTACAGGACGCACCTGACGACATGCAGAAGAGGAACTTGTTGGAAGCGTCGGATAAATCAACTGAGTGCTCATCCCAATCCAGACCGAGAGCCACCTCCTGGGAAGGAACGAGCGGGACATCGTGGTGGACCTGGGAAACACGAGTGAAGCACATTCAGGAAAAACTTAAGGGTTGAAAGGGTGGAAAGTATGAGTATCAGGGACAACCGCAGATCTGGGATCAGATGTGCTTTCTCCATGCGCACTGCCATGATGGACAGGTCATGATGGGCGGCGCCCAGGAGGTCCCTGGCGCTCTAGGGACTCTCCTCACCACTTTGAAGGTGGACTTTTTCCTTCACTCATGGAAGTCACGTTATGTTACTTGTCCAGATGTCTCTTTTTTTGTTTGTTTTGCAGACCTCCCTTAGTTTTTCAGAGCATCCAGAAATGAATAGTTTTTTTTGTTCCTATATTGATGACAGAAGTGAAACAACAATATAAGGTAATTACTCTTAATGTTGATGGTTTATATGATCGCATTAAAAGAGGCAAAGCTGTTGCTAAAATAAATGAGAAAAACGAGACATAATGTTCTGGCAGGAAACACATCTGTCTACTAATGAACGTGAAAAGCTGCACAAGATGGGCTTTAAAAATGTGCACTTCTCTTCACATACAAAATCAATCAATCAATCAATCACTTTGTTTATATCGCACGATTTTTGCAAACACAGAGGTTTCCAAAGTGCACAACAAGTCCTTTCCCTTTCTCGACTCCTCCAGCAAGTGCACAACAAGATAAAAACACAAAAGCAGAATAACACACTCTCAATGGTGTCAAAAGCTAAAGAAAAAAGGTGGTTTTAAGAAGAGTCTTAAAATGAGACAGAGACGATTCCTGTCTTATGTGCAGCAGCAGTTCATTCCAGAGTTTTGGGGCTGCAACAGCAAACGCTGGATCCCCTCTGAGCTTAAGCCTGGATGTAGGCTGGTCAGCTGACCTGAGGGATGGTCTAGGACTGTAGGGGTGCAGCAGCTCAGAGAGGGAGGGTGGGGCAGGTCCATTCAGGGCTTTAAATGCAAATAAAATCATTTTAAAATGAATCCTAAAATGAACGGGCAGCCAGTGAAGTGAAGCTAAAATAGGTGAGATGTGCTCATA
>JBAMYA010102842.1:0-20204 GCA_037176975.1 Arrhamphus sclerolepis | reverse complement strand
TGTTCCTCCTATAACTTGCAGGTCATCAGGAGGAAGGACACTTCCGCTTTGTTCCCTGATTGCCCTCTGCTGCCTCCAGTCTCTGCTACCTCCAGTCTCTAAACCAAACAACATTTCAGATTTCACCATCATCTTGTACCCCATTCTTTTCATTCTTGCTGATAACCATTTATCACACATCACACCTGAACCTCCTCTACCCATCACAACATGCTTGTAGATGCTTCTTCACCTCTTTTCCACACTCTGTTGCTTTGGACCAAAGTACTTAAAATCCTTATGAGCCAGTCATCATCAGGGGCCAGGAAACCTTGGTGGTTCCTAAAAACTTGATCCTGATTCATTTGCGTAATCCTCCAGGAGTGTCAGTGCATCCATTATGCAACATTACGTACGAATAACACCACACAATTTCTATGTATACTCAGTGATTAGACTCAGTACCATCCACTGTTCTAGTATTTATTGTGAAGATGAGAGTATGAAATAAAAATGTACTGCACTGCTTATGGAATAGTAATAGATCACTATGGAACACATCTATAATTTTGCAGGACTGGCTGTTTATCATTACGCAGGATCCGCAAGTCTGATATGAACTGAAGTTAAGCATATGAAATGAATGGGGCTTCAATTGACCCTTTATCAAGTCCCGCCCCTGTTGCTAGGACGGACAAAATTATTGTCTCTCCCGTCCACTCCCATTGTAAAAACGTTTTTTTTTTTTTACAATGCTTTATTGCTAATTAATGTACCAAGGAAAACCAACAGCAACTGGATATTAATAAAAAGGAACACTTAGGGTACATGTGGTGAGCTTGAAAAAACATGTTTTCCGTGAAAACAGGATGTTTTGACTACTTTAGTTAACAGGATGGCAGAGTAAGCAGCTGATGCTGGCAGCCTCCCACCAACAGACTTAACTTTAAAGACTATATGTGACCATTTTTTGAGCCAGGGCTCTCAAATATTTTAGCGGGTGTCACTTTTACAAGTGCCCACAGCACACCATTTAACCATTTTAAGAAAAATAAATCGCTTTGGCGGTTGCAGCTATGGGTTGTAGCCTGTTGCCTTTGCTTGCTTTATTTTGGTGGTACAGCTCGGATTTCTACCCATTTTGGGATAAAAATACACTACACCCTCGACAGAGACGGATATTTTGTCCAACCGGATATTCTACCCTGGATGGAGCAACAGAGAATGATTTTTCTGGTTAAGTTAGTCAGGGACCAATCAGAAGGCTGATAAAATGTCAATTCACCACCTCACCATCTATGTTGCCAGTTTCCTCCATCTATCTTTGGGTGTACATGCATAACTTTAAGGCCCTGTTTCATGTGAGAGTGATTGCGCAAATGGTGGCAGGTGCAAACGTGTTGGGAACGCCCTATTTAAATGAGGGCCACATGGCATTTAGGACTTTGGACAGCAGATCTGAAAAACGGGATTGGGAGATCCCAGCTGTAACAGCTACTGCGACGCTACGCTGGTATGACCCAGATGCAAAAAGTGTAAACTTGAAAGGAGTTTTGTCATTGCTGGTATTGGCTGACTTCTTCTGGTGAGTGGTTATGAAACCATTCTGAGTTCCTGCAACAGCTCCAAAATGGCTGGATGAGTGATATATTTGATGATTATTTCCTGGTTTATCCCAAAAATGTTCACATGAGGGTGAATAATGAGTTCTCTGCGTCTCCTTTCTTTGTTTAGTTCTTGCGACAACAACCAACCATAACCATGTGTGTGCAATAACGCATACTGACTTTTTTCATCCTCCTTTAAATTTAGATGCAGTTTCAATGCGCAAAATTACTTTCAGGCTTGATAAATCACTTTGCGGGTGCTAAATTAATATATTTACATATTTGCCTTCCGACACACGCAGAATTGCAGCTGAATGCCCCATATTGCATATTCATTGCAGCAGATGTACTAACTGGGAGCAGATGTGCTATTTTGCACCTTTGAAAGACGCAACACGTAGTCCACACTTTTAGTAAATCAGTTTGTATGGTTTTTTTTTGCATGTGCAGTGAGTTTGCACGCGTTTTTATACGCGCAAACTTTTAGTAGATCCAGTCCAGAGTCTTGCTCCAGCTGACCTCCATTCCTCTTCTCTCCAGTGCATATCTCCACCTTTCTAGGTTTTCATCCACTTTCGTCCTACTCTCGGTACAGATCACAGTGTCATCCACAAACATCATAGTCCATGGAGATGTCTGTCTGACCTTACCTGTCAACCTTCTCACACTTCAAACAAGAAGGGGCTCAGGGCCGATCATTGATGTGGTCCCACTTGCACATGATAACCACCCATTATTCATACTAATACCTCACTGCTGTCATGCTGACCTCATATACAATATGCACAGCATTCCCCTACCTTCCTTTTTCTGCCACTTCCTCATGCAATACCACAATTCCTCCCTTGTCATATGCTTTCTCTAAATCTACGGAGACACAGTGCATGTCCTTCTGACCTTCTCTGTACCTCTCTTTTAGCATTTTCAAAGCAAACACTGTAGTGCTTTTTTCTTGGCATGAAATGATACATCCACTTACAAATTGTAACCACGTTTCTTTGCTGAGCTTTTACTACTCTTTCCAGGATTTTCATTGTGTAGCTCTTAAGTTTTATACCTCTGTATTAGATGCAGCTCTGGACATCCCCTTTGTTTTTGAAAATCGGCACTAATTTTCCTCCTCTCCTCAGGCGTTCTTTTACTCTCCAGGATGTTGTTGAAGAGTTTAGTTAAATCCTCAACTCACTTCTCTCCTTGGCATTTCCCTACAGTATCAACACCAGTATTTCATAAGGACCAATTCCTTTTCTATTATTCTTTTCAAAGCTGCTCTCACTTTAACCTTGCTGATTCTTGGCACTTCCTGGTGTATAGGCGCATCCTTCATTCATCAGTTATTTAAAGAATTCTTTCCAACTTTCCCTCACACTCCTCATTTGTAAGCACATTTCCATCTCTACCCTAAATCACCCTAACCTTGCACATTATTCCTGTCTTTGTGTGTCTTGCCAATTGCTACAAATCCTTCACTCCTGCCTTAAGTGTTCAATGTCTCTCATACAATTACCCAGTATTAGGACATTAATGATATATGTACAATAGAGTAAATTACACCATGGCTATGCTGACCAGTTCTTAGTTATCACTAACGAAAATGATTTAGCCTACAGCCTTGTTCCTCATAGGAGAACTACTTTAATATTAGCCTTGTGAGCTTCATTATTCTTAAATTTCCATATAGACAAGGCAAGTTTATTTGTAGAGCACATTTCATACACAAAGACTACTCAAAGTGCATTAAGATGAAATAAATTACTTTAAAAGAAAAAATAAAATGAAATAAAAATAATTTAAATGTATAATTGGACAGAAAAAGGATTAAAACAAAGAACAGTAAAAAAAAAAAGTGGAGTAAAATCCAACTAAAGAAAGGCATGGGAAAACAGTAGCCTTTTCAGTTTAACTTTAAATGTGTCTAGAGTTGGAGAATGTTTGATATCAAGAGGATGTTTATTCCATCTATGTACAGCATAGTAGCTAAATGCATTTTCACCCTGCGAGGTTCTACCAGCTGACTGCTACCTAAGGTCCCATATTATTAAGTGATTTGTAAACTACACTAAACAACACTTTAAAGTTTATTCTGTAGGTAAGTAGCCAGTGTAAGGATCTCAGAACAGGAGTAATGTGTTCATTTTTTCTGGTTCTTGTTAGGACTCTGGCAGCAGCGTTCTGGATGAGATGAAGCTGTCTGATTATCTTTTTGGGAAGACCAGATAAAAGATTATTACAGTAGTCAAGTCTGCTAGAGATGAAGGCATGAATGAGCTTCTCTAAATCACAACATGATATGAGATCTCTTTCTCTGGAGATTTGTTTGAGGTGGTAAAAAGCTGTCTTAGTTACAGCCTTGATGTGGCTGCTTAAGTTCAGGTCTGAGTCAATTAAAACTCCAGGATTCTTAACCTGGGATTTTGTCTTGAGTCCTCTGGATTCAAGCTGGGTGATAATGCTCATTCTGTCTATTTTGTTACCAAATAGAATTATTTCTGTCTTATCCTGATTTAACTGAAGAAAGCTTGATTGCATCCAGCTATTCATTTGCTCCAAGCAGAGACAGCGGGAGTCTAATGGACCAGAGTCATTTGGTAAAAGATCCAAGTAGAGCTGAGTGTCATCTGCATAGCTGTGATCAGCAACATTGCTGTTACGTGTGATCTGAACTAGGGAAAGCATGTAGAGGTTGAATAATAGTGGTCCAAGAATTGAGCCTTCCATTGAGGGACTCCACAGGTCAGTGGAATAAACTCTGATTTATTCTCACCAATGGAAACAACAAAGCTCCTGCCTTCAAGATAAGATCTGAACCAACTGAGAACTGAGAACCAACTGAGAACTGGACCTGATAACCCCACCCAGTTTTCCAGTTTATCCAGAAAGATTTTGTGGTCCACAGTATCAAAGGCTGAACTAAGATCCAGCAGCACCTGCTTCAGTGTTCAGATAAATATCATTCAAGACCTTGATCAGTGCTGTGATTTTTTTCTAAAGCCAGACTAAAATCAGTCTAAAAGACTGTTTACATTTAAGAAGCTGTTCAGTTGGATCGATGCCACTTTCTCAATAATTTTCCCAATAAAGGGGAGATTAGAGATGGGTCTGTAATTGTTTAATTCTGAAGGATCTAAGCTCCTCTTCTTCAGAGGGGCTTGACTACTGCAGTTTTCATAGATCTGGGAAACGTGCCTGATAAGAGTGAAGTATTGATCATTTTCAGCATGTCTGCTTCTGGAGATGCATAAACTGTTTTGAAAAAGTTGGTTGGTAAATTGTCTAAACAGCATGTTGATGAAATTAATTTCTAAACTACCCTCTTCAGGGTTTTAGCACTGATAGGACTGAATGTTGACAATCTGATCAAACTGTTGCTTTTTGGCTGCAGTTCTGGGGGAGCTCAAGTGTTTGGTGTTGATGTTTCAATAGCAATTCTGATGTCTTTGATTTTAATATCAAAGAAAGATGCAAACTCATTACACCTATTCTGAGTTATAAAATCTGGAGGTAACTGTTCTGGGGGGTTAGTTAGTTTCTCAACATTAGCAAAAAGCAGCCGATTGTTATTGATATTCCTGTTAATAATGTCAGACAATGTGAATCCATAAATGTAAAACATGTGTATGTCACATTTTTTAAAGTCAAAGATTAGTGTCTAACAGTTGGTTTGAGACAGTAGCTGTTTTATGATCAAGCAGCTGCATGTAATGATGTGGACTGATGTAGTTATTTCACATTCTGGAATGGGACTGAATCGTAAAAACATGCTTCAGGTAATTTCTCCATGCACAAATATTAAATGTTGAATGTCATGCAAAATGTGAATCTTTTATTAAAATGTTCACTAGTACATTTTTTGATTTCCCACCAGAATTTTTTGATCTTGCAATACAATAATCCTCTCAAAGTGTGTACAGTATTAGGTACAGTATTAGGTACAGTATTATTATTCTGAAGTTATATTTGAACATCAAATAGTTCTTGCTGCCACTAAGTAGAATCAGACGGGGCTCCGAAAACAAACCCTGGCTTTTGTAGTCAAAGAAAAGATTTTTACACTTAAACTGTTTGTTTTAACCTCCTTGGGGCAGCTTTTTCTGACACATGGAAGCACTTTGGTATAAGTTGAAAGAGCTGTACTAAATATGAAATCGGATCTGCAAAATTCTACAGTTATTTTACAGCAGTGTTACAAAATGAACAGCCAGGTGAAAGACTCTTATACAGAGTAGCTGTCCATGGATATGTCTTTTGTTGAGCCAGAAGGTGCTGTAAAAAAGCTGTTCAAAACAAGTAAAAAGACATAAAAATAACCAAAACTCATGAATTAGAAAAACAGACCAAGCATTTAAATAATAACTATGTTGATGATCATGCTGTTATACTGACATTTTCTGTTTTATGTCTCCTTTTTGAAGTCTGTCTTTTTTTATTTAGTATTTGTTTCCTTTATTTCCATCCTTGTGTTCCCCTCCCTTGCTTCTTGTTACTTTGCCTTTATAAGTCACACCTGCAGCGCAGTTGTTTCTTCCCTTGAGTCTGAGTCATTTTCACACGTAATCTGTGCTGGTTTTATGGCTTCTGTCTGTGGGATTTGGATACCTCTGCCTGTCTAATCAATTTCCTTTACATACCGAGGATGAAATAAAACCCTGCTTATTGTAGTTTGCTAAAGTCATGCACAAAGTCATGTTGTTAGCATGCACTCAGGTTAGTACACTTTGTCATTTTGTCTACACAGAAGTGACAAAATCATTGAAAGGCTGAAGAACAGTGTTCTACAAAGAATGAATCGAAGTAATTTACATATTTTCATTGTAAAGTGCATATTAACGTACAATTTTTTAAAGAATTTTGTCGATTTGTTTTTCTTTTTAACAACTGTCTGCATATTAGTGGCAAATGCAATACTCTGACAAAAGCTTTTTTTTTTTGTTGTTTAAATATGCAGTTTAATCTTTCAGCAGATGTTAGTTTTCTTGCACGTATCTGTGAGTGTGTCCTTCACCAACCCAGCTTGACGGTCTAATCTAACATATTTTATTAAATCCCAAAACCCTGATTCTGTCTGAGAGGACAAAAATCACTGACAGTGACAAAAGGAAAACAAAAATAAATAAACACAAGACAAAAGGAACAAAACAGACAGTACTGGATGTGATGTGATGCATGTGGTGTCTGTGTGATGGGCTGCGATGTATAGAAATGAATGTGTGGAGGTTTGAGTTGTGATCTGTATGTAACCCCTATGTCCATACCAGATCCAAAGCAGCCAGACATAAAGCCATGATGTTGACTTGCAACACTTGCTCAGTGTCAACCAGTGACCACGACCAGTACTACAGGCTGGGGTTCTGGGCCAATGACGTGCAGCAGACCTCCACCAGTGCATTGGATTTCCCTCCAGCCCCAACAGGAACTGTACAGCCCAGCCAGCTCCTCCCCCAGCAACAGCTTGGCCAAGACAACAAGCCCACCACACCCCAGAGTAACAGTAAATGGACTGGCCCGGCACCGGCCATCACAACTAGAGCACACCAGTATAACCAGGGGTATGGCACGAGGATGGGGTAAGGGTGCCCCCCCAAGAGAAGTGACTTTCACATTCCTAAGGTAATGTTTCATACTCTCTGAGTCAGCCGTGAGCAAAGTTTCTTCTTTGAACCTATCTTTCATCTTTTCCATATTTGTCATATTATGTCCTCTAATATATGAGGCACCAAATGTTTTATTTCCAGTTTCTGCTTGGGAGTAAAGTGCTAAATTACACAGTATTTAACTAGTCTGATTGATTGAGCATATTATGATGTAAATGAACTATGTTAGCTTAGGTAGGCCAGCGAGACCTCTGCAGTGGCTGCCTGTGAACAACCAATAAGAAAGGCTTGGGGCCCTGGCTGTCAGACATTGCTTGCAAAACTGAATGTGTGTAGAGGCCACACATGCACACGCAGCATTTTCTTCATTTCAGGACAGGTGTAGGGACCTCTCGATCACAGCACAGGGACAAATCCACTCTATAACTATAATAGGGAAGATGAAATTACACTGTAAACATTCATTATTGTCATTATTATTCATTATTGTCTCTTACAAAAGTGAGCATAATTCTCTCGACTTCCCCCTGGACTTTCTTGTTTAGTATTGTTGTCTCTTTTTGTCTTATTGCAGAGAGCAGGGTGCTCACCAGGACTTCAAGGCTTTCATTTGCTTTCTCTACCAGCTTCAATGCTGCCCCAAAAAACCCCAAACAAAGAAAGCAATTGTGCCGCATTGGCTACTCAAGTACACTGCACAAATTTTGATTACTGGACACTTATAATTTATGAGCTTATCTATAATGCTGACTGTTTTTGATTTCACTTGCATTTGCAGTATCAACAAAATGCTCAAACAAAAAAATACATCATCATTCTTCATCATTGCACACGTCTCACTATAAGTTAGAAAGTTACCTGATCTGTTCACACCTGTTCAAACTGGGAAAATGTAATGGTGAGGTTTTGCAAAAACTGATTTTTGTTTTGTTTTTGTCACGTACAGTTCCTTCAGATAATGCTGGGAAAATTTCACAGCTGTAGTGCCTGTGTACAAAAAAAAAAAAAAACTGTGGTGAGGGAAAGATGACTTTGTTGCAGAAGAAGATCTGTTTTTAATGATGCTGAAGCTGCCACTTGTCTGCAGCACACGGATGAAATGCAGATAGTGGGAGAGATTTGTACCCTTGATGTGACATGGTTATTAAAAAATGAACAGTTCATACCAGCTTTCAAAAGCTTAATAGGACATGGGCTCAAGGGGATTATCCAGCAGCTGCTGGAGGCCGTAGAGGAACACAGAAATTAACCTTTGCAAGTGAAAGAAATGCATCAATCAGCTGCGTAGCAGCCACACTATTGAATTTTACCTCATCTGCTGGAACCCAGGAATTACAGCTAATTCCATGAAGTAATTTGCTTAATTTAATTTCATCTTCTCATCTCTTTCATGTTTTGTTGCGTTGCACAGACTGTTACTTTACTATCTGATTGTCAAACTGTTATGAGCAGAAGGGATGTTATCAGAAATAGATCAAGTTAAAATGTAAAGTTTCGGGCCGCTGCATAGCATAGTGTTTAAAGCAGGCAGCCCATGTACGAGGCTCAGTCCTCCTGCAACGGTCGCAAGCTCGACTACCGCCTCGTGCCCTTTTGTTGCGTGTCTCCCCCATTCTCTCTGCCCCACCTTCCTGTCTCCTGACTGTGATTAAGGGCCACTAGAGCCAAAAAAATATTTAAAAAAGAGCAAAGTTTCCTAACAAAAACAGGAACAAGGACAGACTCCTGAGAGTTATGCAGCTTTTGTTCACCATGCTCCAGTCCAGTGTTAGTGGTGCTTTGTGTTTGCTGCTGCTAACAAATGCTCCAATGAAACATTGAGCATTGACTCCATTAAACATAGTTATGGTGGCTTACAGGAAATGACAAGGTACATAGCAGCTAGGAAATGCTCGTCTAAAGAGCTTGATTAACTGATCATCAGCAAATGCGACAGCACTTTATGGACAAAGTTACAAGTTCATTACAAGTTGAATTACGTGCAGCCCAACTCAGTCCAATTCAATAATAATAATAATCATAATAATAATAAAAACATTATTGAGGTAAGCGATATAAAGTCAAGACTTAATGCCACCCTTTCACTTGACTACAGCAGCAAACGTGGTCCAAGTTTAGATTGGAACCATTTTTTTTCTCTGTCAGGGACAGATCTGTGACACTGATGGTAGAGATAGACTTGGAATGAATGCTGGCATAATAAACAAAGATGAAATATTTATTAATACTATTTGTATGTGATAGTATATTTCTGACTATCTCTCTGACTTTACGATATTTGACAATAGATGAACTATTGTAAGGAAAAAAGAGAGAAGAAATTTTAAATAAATCTGACTGCCTGCTCTTATACTCTTATGCAACAGCTGTACCCTGATTAACAATATCAAGCCATGATGATGTCACAGATTTGGTGGTTGGGATCAACATAATTATGTTGTCATGGATGGCAAAAGCTCCATTGTGAAAGTTGAAAAACAAACATGCTTTTCAAATATAACACAAAACACATCTTTAAACAATTAGTTGCTTGAAGACACTCTGCTTATACATGCAGCATTCAACTACAACTTATAAGATCTCTGTCTGTCTGTGCCTCTAGCTCTCTCTCTCTCACACACACACACGCACACACATACAAAACAAACAAAAAAAAGCAACAGAAAATTAAAACCAGCCTGAGCATGTGAAGATTTTTAGTGTTGAATAACACAATGGGGTTGCCAGTGAAATCAATTTACACTTCTGCCACTTCAACAACATTGTTTGCCAGGGAAAGCAGCATGTGGTTAATGGTGAAAATGAACCTTCCTCTTGTAGCTCAGCTGCAAATGAGAGCACACTGTCCCCTTTTGTTAGTATTTGTCAGCCAACAAAGGCCTAGATATGAGAAGAAGATGCACTCTGACTCTTGCTCACTTAGTCTAAAATGTACATAGATAGTATGTGAAAGCTATGTGTCCTGCATGCATTTAGCTGCATTAATGTGTCAAATGTAGAAAAATTGACAAATTACAAATAGTTTTGGTAATTTAAGAGGCTGTATTTATTCTGGCTTTTTTGTAAGAGCCCACTTCCCTGTGATTGGTCAGTATTCAAAACCCTACAGAGAGAAATGCATTTTTATGCACCTCATCAGTTAAAGTTGTATAAAGACAAACTTATGCACAGGAGGTGATCTATATCTATGGTGTCAGACTGCTAGCTGTTATTTGGCCAATTTGTGCCTTTGGTGAATTTGGTGAATTTGACTTCTGTGCAGTGAATAAAGCTTCACAGGGCATAATCATTCTGATTTCTGTGATTGCTGTGATTTTAGCTGTTCTAGATTGCTGCAGTCAATTTGTCAGGCAGTTACTAGCACAGCCTGAAGCAGCTCTGTACCTTCACCACCAGTTGAAGACGGCTAACCAGACCTAACTTGAGGACGCCAGCTGGACTGCCTCTAGCTCATTTACTTTTACCTCTTGCAGTTGTATGTCCTAACCAGGGACCAAAAATGGCATGTGCAAGAAAAAAACAAAAAGGTTTAATGAATCACAGACTACCTAGAAGTTTGCACGGGTGGATTTGCTGCACATCCCACCCTCAGCACACCCACATTCTACCATAAAGGTTCAGGGAATATTCCTGCATATAAATCAGCTGCTGCCAGCCATAATGTGCATGTGTCTGCCTGTCTGTTCTTGTGTCAATATTTTGTCAGGACCATATTCAGTGACAAGTAATTTGTACATTGATTGTATGCACATTTTTGGGGTTCATATAGACAAATCCATCTTCACTCTGAACCCTTATAGCAGCATGACATCATCCCATTACTTTTGTGAAACTGAACATTGCTGTAAATTGTTTTTCAATGTTGTTGTTCTCCCACACTGTAAGGACACTGGATGTGCTGACAAGTCATGATAAAATGCCATCCAATTTAACATTACATATCTTTAATCATAAACACATACCTGTCTCTTAATTCCCGCTGCAATGAGCCATTTTTTTTGCCAGAAACCTGAGAGTAATCAATGCAGTTTCAGCAGATCAGTCTGTTTAACACTGGACCCAGTTCAGCACATAGGTCCAAGAGTGCAGATGTATTAGCCAGTCATCATCAGGGGCCAGGAAATCTTGGTGGTTCCTTTCCATCCTGATCCATTAATCTTCCAGGACTACCCAACACATCCATTACGCAGGATTGTGCATGAGTATCTCCAAACTGTTTATTCACACAGTGATTACATTGATTTATACACACATTTTCACAATTAATGCAGGAAACAGTGCTATCTATTGCTATAGAATATAGTTTGATAATGGAAGTATGATAAATGAATGTATTGTGCTGAGTGCTTACGAAATAGTAATGGATCACTGCAGGAACACATCTATGATACTGCAGACTTGGCTGTTTATGATTAAACAATTATAAAGGAGGCTCCTGATCTATTGCAAACATGCTCTGCTGTGCTCAGATATTCATTGCTCTGTTCTTCTTCAGGTGCTGTCATGGTGATGTTGCGCTCCCCCTCTCCTCCCTAACCTTCCATCTTCTGACCATCCTGGTGTTTACCTGCACCTGGATGCCACTGTGGAATGGTTGACCTGCAATCTGACCCTCCAACCACCACATATTTATACATTTTTATACCAGATATTTGTATATTTTTGTACCTCTCCTCTCTCTCTGCTATCACCCTCCTCATTTCCTCCTTTACCCTGCTGGCTATCAGCAGTTGGGTCCCCCAACTGAGCCGGGTGCTGTTCAAAGTTTCCTCCCATGAGGGAATTTTTTTCTTGCCGCTGTTTTAAGCTTTGCCATGTGCTTGGGGGTCAAGCTCTGGGTTTCTCACTTGGAGACAACTTTTGTTTTGAATAGATGCTATAGAAATAAAATTGAATTGAACTGAATTGTTACCTAGGCTGTGTTTCCCAGTGGAGTTCTGCTTCTCTTGGTTTCACCTTTAGCAGCACTCGTTTCAGCTGTCATTTTGCTATCAACATTTGAAATGAGGATATTTAAACAGGTTTTTTCAAAATGAATTCAAGGTAATAAGCATCACATTTTAGCATAAACTAAGCCAGCTATGCTGAAATACCTAACTTGGGGGTATGTGAGTGAGTGGCTGCGTCCCAGTCAGCTTACAGGTCTGCTCAATCCATTTGCACATTTTTGGATTAATCAGAATTGGCCACAATCAGTTCCTGCCAACATGGCATGGTTTAGTCAGATGAAAAAGTCGCTTTGGAAGCAACCAGTGGTCACACCCCAGATTTAATGTCATCAGATTTAATTGTCATCAGGCATATACTGCACATTTTGGAGACATCTGAACAATGACATATCCTTTTATTGACTAAAGGTGCCACATTTGCCTGCATTTGCATCAGGAAAATATATTGAGTATCCAAACAGATAGTTTGGCATATCCTGAGGAATTTTGTTAGCACATGAGGTCTACTGTTTTCTGTTACATGTCTTTTCATTTATACAACAATCTTTCCCCTGCAGACTGGCATATAATTCTAGTTTGACAAAGCATTCACATCAGTTTGCGTACACAACCTGCTGCATTGCAAATGCTTCTTGCTTCCAAACTGTGCAAGCAGTACACATAATACCAGAGGTCTCCATCTGGGGGCAGAATGCAGAGCCAGAGCCAAAAATACAAGAAGTCACACAAGAGGTTATTCTTTTGTTTTTGTGGCATTCACAGTGAGAAAAAATGACATCAGCACCACTGGAAATGTTATGTGAGATCACAAAATCAATGTTGCTGGTATTTGGGAAATTGACAAGAAACAATATTTCTTGTACGTGCTTTGCAGCGTTTGCTGACTTGTTGCCTCTAGTTGCTGCCCTAGTCAGCACAACGAACAACAAACAACGAACACGGCACACAGCAAGCGGTTGTTCATATGAGCCACCATCAAGTGTGTATTATCATCAATACACTTTGAATAGACATCAGCTGTTGCTGAAATGAATTGTGATTCGGTGCATCGCAGTGGTGATGTTGCTGGTGTCAAAAGTTGAGAAGTTTTCAACTTTCAACGCTTCAGTACAAGACTCGGCTAATCAAGTTATGGCTAGGCAGCCAATGAAACCATGCATGGGTCTATGGCGACATATATCCATCTGTTTCAGGAAAATGGAGGAAAAGTGAACAGTTGCTGAGTTTAATCGTCTTCATTTTAAGATAAAAATTTTTTTAAAGTGAGTGAGAACCAATCCTGTTAGAGTTGATTTATTTTCACCACCAAGATTTTACCTTCATGAGAGCCAGACTGAGGCGTAGTACACCTACATTCTCTTTTGCTGTTTGAACTCCTGTTTTGAGTGTATGTTGAATTTTGAAAGCACTTTCATTGGTGCGTGACTTCCTCTGTTTTCTCTTCTGTAATTATCTTATGACTTGGTTATGACTTGTCCGTTTATTAGTGTCTCTATATTGTCTTGTTTCTCATTCCTCCCTTGCTGGTTTACTCTGGTTTTGTCTTTCCTGCTGTGTCACTTCCTTTTTGTTATTAACTTAATCACTAGTTTTTGGTTTTGGTTATCCTTCTAATGCAAGGCTTTCGCTTATTATCATAGGACTTTGTTTTGACTACCTCTACCTCTGTGGTCTCCTGCATCCTTCCCTGCAACTCTGACACTGAACAGCTTTGTTGAAGTAATCCTCACAGCCAGATGTGAAACCAAGAAATAGAGATCTGGGAGCCCCATTTTGTTGATGTAACCCTACTTCAAAGACTTGAAATTGAAGTTTCACACAGCAGCACTGAGAAGTAAAGGGTACGAAGATTACACATGGGCAAGTAGAAAAGCATATCAACCTCTAAAAACTGATCAAAGAAGGAAGCTACAATATTAATTTCATTGACATTATGCTGGCTAATAAAAACAATTAACATAAACTTTAATCAAACATTTTATATTAGCTATTTAGTTAGATGTCCTAATGACAAGATGAAATGAGGCTATGACTTTGCTTTTCTCAGACTGCTTGTACTCAGACCAGCATTAACAGTGGGCAGTCCAAAAACAATGAAAAAGCCTTTATTTCAACTATGCTGAAATAAAGCCTTAACCACTGGCTTTTCAAATAATGACTATCACTTTTATTACAGTTTGGGTGAGGAAGAATTCAATTTCTTGTTATCTTTTGGGTGATACGAGTGGCTTGCTATGAACAAGCTGTATAAAAGAAAGTTCAAAGAAGAAAGGATTAGACCATGCCGTATTTCATAATCTCCTATCTAAGATGATTTGTAGGAAGAGATGTTGTGTTTCAGCAGGAAGATTAGAGAAAAGTTTCATCACTATTTCCTCTTTGCTGTTTTTTTTTCAGATTCAACTTCTTTGCTTTTGAATTTTATAAAAACTTACAAGTGACAAAACAACAGGTGGAACTACAGAGTAAATACAAATAAGAGACATCTGTCTCTTTGATCAACATTAACTACAGACTTTCTATTCTCGGGCAATTCAATAAAGTTATAAGTCAGCAGTGGATAGCCATCCATCCATCCATCCATCCATCCATCCATCCATCCATCCATCCATCCATCCATCCATCCATCCATCCATCCATCCATTTTATTTATTTCCACTTCCTCCTGTTCAGGTTCTTGGGTGGACTATATTTTAACAGTCACATGGTAAGAAACTGCTACACCAGTCCATCACAAGAGCACTTAGAGACAAACAAGATGAACACATATGCATGTTCACACTCACAGAAAATTGAAAATAATCCATCAACCTTGCATGCATGGTTGGTGCATGTTTGGCATGCTTGCTGGACAGGAAACCTCTTGCTCTGGAGCAACAGTGCTAACCAACCACACCAGCTGTGTATTCTCAACTGAGGCTGAGAAGATATGAAGTGCAATTGCAGGAAGGCAGCAACATTCAAATCCTTTATATGGCTTTAAGAGAGAAGCTTTGCATAATGTAGCACTCTGAAATGAGATAATACCTCATGTACAATCACATGAGTGCTTGTGTCCACTGTAAACTAGCCTAGCCAAAGAATAATGCAACCCATACTGGCTCTCTGAACATACTGCAGAATTCTGTGGGGTATACTGGGTAATGATTATGGGCACTGCCAATAACACAATACAAATACTGTATAGCATTCTTCTAATTTCTTTGCAAAAATGACATATAATGAAAAAACTTTTTAAGCCTGGTTACTACAGAGTGAGAATAATTATAACCAGCAATGATTTCATATGAAAGTGAAGCAAGTAAATCTTTTGCTCACCCACTATTATGGCCCTGGCACAGATCAAATATCATGTGAATTGGCTGTGTATCTGTTCAGATATGTCACATGACCCTCTCATGAAATTATAATGTAAACATTCCATTAATGTATGGGCAATCAGACAAATTGGTTCAGATATAAATACCAGTGGATGAGCTAACAACATCTGGCAAGCAGATTAACACCATCTCAGAGGTCTGTGGTTTATGATAGTGAAAGATGACATATCATACTATCTGTAATAGGATAGGTCAACATTAACTTATTTATTTGGACAAAATCTCCCTACAATTAAAGCTTAAGAATTATATCAGGAAATCCCACTCAAAACTCAGCTGATGACAATCTTGAAGTTTAAAATAGATTTAAAAAATGAAGTACAGAATTGTGAAGGTTTGGGGAGAACTTTGTTACCTTTTATAACACTGTGGCTGACATGTGTAGCTTCATATTGACTAAATATTGATTTGACATTACAGCCATTGTCAACAGTTTCAAAGTTTAGGGCTTGGGTCCATATGCAGAAGTGATTTTTTTTTCTTTGACATGAGAATGAAAGGCTTGTTTTTTTCAAACTATATACTGTACTGGAAACCTCCTCACCAATCCCTCGGCCCTTGGTTGATCACAAATCAATAAACAAATGACATTGATATCAAAATGCTTTGTCAAATAACCAAGTAAACTAAAAAGAGAAAAAAAATGTGATTAATAAGAAAATGACTGTACAGGTTGAGCAAATGGAGGTTTACTTTTGCATCCCCAGAAGGGATGACGACTGCAAGCCCATTCAAGGTTATCTAAATCAGTCCCACATCAGTCAGAAATGATGCCAACAAATGTTTTGTTGGCCCAGTCCTTATCATTTATCGACACACAAAAAGGTAAATGCCAGGAGAACTCTTCTTCATACACCTTTGAACTTCCCAAACTTTCGCCAACAGTGCCATCCCTTTAAGCACCCACTGATGATGACATTCACACAGACTGATGCACCCGGGTCTGCACACTGATTCGACACATGATTCATTGTCATCAATCTGTGGTAGATTTAGCCACTCACCCTGGCTGTTGGGTCCCCCTTCTCCCTCCTCACAGTCCGTCATGTTGTTCAGCATCCCCTCTCCTCCTCACCAGGCAGCACGCGCTGAGAAGGCTGCTGATGTAGTTGCTGAGAAAGAACTCCAAAGATGAGATGTGCTTAAGTTCTGCGTCTCACAGCGTCTTTCCTCCTGCCTCTTATTGCTGTGTTTTTGGAAAAAAGCAATGCAGAAAGGAAAGCTGTATTACACTTCCCTTAACCAATCTATTCTGTGATTCTCTCTGTCTCTCATCAGGTGGAGTGTAGAGAGACTGTGAGCAGCTGCAGGGGAGAGTGGATGCTGGTGCCCGGTGTCACTCACATGCACACTCTCGACATGCCACTTGCCCCCCAGTCAGTTTAAGCCCGATGACTAGATTCATCATGTATTCAGAAGGTATTATCTCCTCGTCCTCCCTCCCTATTTCTCCCCCTCACGCACTGCCACCATCATCCATCTCATCATGAGAGATGGATGGAGAGGGATTGAGAGACAAAGGCGATTCACGTCACATATCAAAGTACTGCCTCTTGACATAAAGCATCTCTTTTGATGTTCTTTTCAGACAGAAAACAAGATTACATTTCATTACTGCCCATTCATCCCTCTTTTGTTATTTTTCCTCCATACCACATTCCTCTTTTATACTTTTCTGCATGGCCATGACCCATTATCTTTGGAAGAGCTGGAGGCTACACTTCTAAAACTCTTGTGACTTACCACATTCACCATCATGATGTGTGGACATTTTGTCTCAGAGAGTTTGTCTGTCTGTCTGTCTGTCTGTCTGTATGTATGTATACACACACACACACGCACACACACACGCACACACACACACTCACATAAAATCACATACATACATATGTATATAAAAGTATAAAAACAAGCACTGAATGAATTGCCTGCAAAACAGTTTAGAGCAAGTAATGAGGTATTAAATATGGTCAAGGTCAAATTCATATATAGAACACATTTGAAAACAGCAAAGCTGACCAAAGTTTATATGTGCTGTCTGAGTGGTAAGTATATGGAGTACTGTTTCAAGTAACCATAGCTAATTATAATTAGGTATAAAGTCTTTGAGACGCAAAACTGGACTATAATTCTCTTCTTAGTCAATAAATGAATGAAAAAAAAATTAAAAACAATGTTCCTTAAAGAAAGCTTGGAAAGAACTTGTATATTTCCCCCCTCTGCAGTTCACAATATACATAAGCATTCAAGGAATTTCAGCAATAAAAGGCAATGGAGCAAGCTTAAGATCAGCACTGACTTCTGATCCTTCAGACATCATAGTCAATGCAGCTCCATGGATGTTACTTTTGGAAACGCATGTTAAACATGTCATTACAGAGCTACACTGTGGTCAAACAAATCAGTATGGAGGTGAACAGATGCCTTGTCTTCTGGACCACAAACAATCAAGATGAAAATGAACATTCAGACTATTACAAATAAGTTAAAAAAGTGTTTAGTGAAATACTGAAAGGAATGAAAAAAAAAAAAAAAATGACAATAAAAAAAGTATAGTCCCCTTCATTCAGACCTCCAAAATTACACCTCCAAAGCAAACAGACACCAAATGCCTGTTAACTGAAGAAAAAGAGAGTTTGATCGATATGCCAAAAGTCCAATGACACTGTTAGGGGCACTGACTCTGAGTGGATGTGTCAAGTGGGGAGTGCGATATTGACAGTAAGGTGTATTGTGTCACTTCCTGTTTACCTTGCATGTGCTTGGATGGGTTGCTAGGGCCTCTAGCCCACTAAAACATTTTTTCTTTTAGGGTGGATCCAAATCCATTCAAAGGGAGGAAGTGGAGCCCAAGAGTTGCAGCTCAGGGGCAGAGGCAGCTCTACTGCCCTATTCACACTGGACTAGTATTATCTGAGGACCTGCGGTAATATGTGATACGTGTGGACGATGTCTGTGATGTTAATCCAGTGTGAATACGCGATGTCTGTGATTTGTTAAGTAAAAATTCCAGCCCAAATTACCTACCCTATTTCAGCCAACACAGAGGTCATGTGTTAATTTTAATCCAGTGCAAATGGACATCTCAGTAATTCAGTAATTTGTGGGAGGGATTTTCTTTTCTTTCTTTTTTTTTTTTTTACATTTCCTCTCGCTGCCTTTTCTTTTTCCTGGTGAATTTATGGCAGCAGCGATGGACAATTTGTCAACATTAAACTGCAGACCAATAAAAAGATACAAGTTCAGGGGAGCAAAAGAGCAATGATGACATGAATGACTTGCATGGCCGCATGCTATAAGAAGAAATATTGTTTATTACATCTAAAGTGTCGGTTACCATTTTCTTTACTGTTACCAATGTCTTATTTAAGTTACCATTTTATTGTTTCCTTACAAACACTTAAAATTTATTTTATTTTTATTATATTTTTCCACAACGGGATACAAACAAACAATTTTCCCCGCCATTGCTCGTGTGATTGCCTGAACGGATGTTACGCTGCGTACGCTGTTACATGCGTAACATCCGTTAATGTCTGTAAATTGTAGTAAAACACAGATTTTGCTTATCGTGTCCAAATGCGCTCTTAAAAACACAGATGTCATAATTTAAAAATTACCGCAGGTCTCCAGATAGTACTAGTCCAGTGTGAATAGGGCATAAGTTTAATTTTGGCTGGGGATGCTTGGGGCTTGTCTCAGGCAAACCAATATAAAAGATAGCAGGTCCCACAGAGAAATGAAAGTGAGTTGTGGAGACAGGAAGAGATGATAAAGGGTGCAAAGGCAGTGACTCAGGCAAGGGCACAGAGGACAGAGGTTAAACTTGAAAAGTGTAGAGGACAGCAGGTTTGTTGGAGACACCTGTGGAGTGTGGAGGAGAGTTGCGTTAGATCCTTCATAGGGACATATGATGTGTTATCAACCCTTCAGAACCTAAAGCTCTGGGTAAATGGGGACGCATCATGTTCACTGTGTTCAGGTACTGCAAAATTAAAGTACATCTTGCCCGGCTATTAAATGAGTTGTCACAAAGCAAGTACATACGGCGGCACAATCAAGTGCTGAAAAGTTTAGCTGCAAAAATTCTGGAGGGTCTAAGAAACAGAGCATAGTAATCCAGGTTCTGGGTGAGGGGGAGAAATACAAGATAGATAAGTCAAAGAAGCGAGAGTTTCCATTATTTCCGTTGTTAACTTTATTACTTGTTTTACTTTGAACTTCTGTCGCTGACCTATGTCCTATTTGACTTCCCTGCTCTCGTCTGCCGTGAAGTTTCACCTGTTTCTCATCAGCTCCTGTCTGTAGATGAGGTCTTCTCTTTCCCTGTTTATTCCGGCTCCTGAATGCGCTTCTGCTTTTGGGTCCTAAAACCCTCCAAAAAACATAACACCAGGAATGGGGTGTGTCTGGGACCACCATAGGAACAGGGTGTGTCCAGGGTCATTGCAGTGTTGGGCTTCTCCAGGTCCACCAGCTCCTCTTGGAACCGCCTCAAATCATTTATCATTTAATTTAAAACAACTTATGTTATTCACCACTTAAAAAACTGTACGGTCGGCACTGCCAGGAAAAAATTTAACAAGAAATGATCAACAAATGAAGGCAGCACGGTGGCTTAGTGGTCAGCACTGTTGCCTCACAGCAAGAAGGTTCCTGGTTCGAGCCTCCACGGGGACCTTTCTGTGTGGAGTTTGC
>JBAMYA010102831.1:0-20204 GCA_037176975.1 Arrhamphus sclerolepis | reverse complement strand
GACTTTGTGACCTGTTTCACATGAGAGTTAAAAGACAAATCTTCATCAAATATGACACCAAGGTTCCTCACAGTAGAAGAAGAGGCCAAAGCAATGTGACCCAGGTTAACTGTACAGCTCAAGAGTGCCTCCTGGAGGTGCTTGGTACCAATTACAATAACTTTGGTTTTATCTGAATTAAGAAGCAGGGAGCAAAGAAAGGACTGGATAATGGGAGCATCACCATTGGTCAGTTTCAACATTACAGCTGAATTTCTGCCTGGCAGCTCATAAAAGCTTTAAAAAATAATTTCATTGGGGAAAAAACATCACAACAAAGCTGTAGATGTCGGGAAAACACTGGGATTGATTATAACAGTGACATAAAATGGAACAGAATTTGATTCTAAATGTGCTGGGGTGTAGTTGATTGGACCAGACTGAACCTGTTTGAACCTGTTTAATGACTTGTGAACTGTGGCAAAACAAACAAAAGATCAAATCATCTCAAAACATTAACATGATTAAAAGTAAAAGTCTCTAAGGTGAACTTCATACAGAAAACGGACAACAAATTACGCCAAAAAAAAAAAAAGTTTTATGGAGTCAGAGTTTATTAATCCTAATCCTAATGTAAACAGCTGATACATATAATATTTCATTAATTACACATAATAACATATCTAATTACATGTAGTTAGGCAGTTAGAATGATGCACGTTCCACAGTAGGGGGTCCTGCCAGTATGAAGTGTTACTGTCCAGGCCATGAGGCTCTGAGGTTGAGGAGAATCAGCACGTCACATGGTGCCAGGCAGTAAACGCTCATCTCGTTCAGAACAGACTCTGGAGGAGGATCTCCAGAAGTTTCTCCAGCTTTCATCTCCTGTTCCGACTCTTTCAGGACATTACGCAGGAGAACAGCAGAACCCACGTTCAGACACAAGATGATGCAAGCCTCCTTCACACTGCAGATATAAGATAGAGGGTGTTAACTCAAAGACAAGTGGGAAAGACATAAGCACTGGTCTTAGAGAAGCAGTTGTTGCTGCAGATCAGTCTGGAAAGAGTTACTAAAATTTTATAAGCAATTGTTGTTGTACAGTGAAAAAGATCATTCATAAGTACAAATCATTTGAGACAGCTGTCAATGTTCCCAGCAGATTTATCACAAGGTCAGACCATGTCATACCCAGATAAATTAAAAAAGCCCAAGCTCATCTGACCAAACCAGCAGACGTCTGGAACAATATTGTCTGGACAGATGAGATCAAAGTGGAGTTGTGCTTCCATAATACACAGTAAAACATTTGAAGAAAAGCAAACACAGCATTTCAGCAGAAACACTGTCAAGCACGGTGGTGGAGGAGTCATGGTTATTTTACAGTCACTGTGTGGACCGTGAATTAGCCTGTATACAGGAATATTCCAGAAACAAATAGAAGAATATCTGTACATCCATCCATCTTCTCCCACTTATCAGGGATCGGGTTGCGGGGGCAGGGTCCCAGGAAGGCTAATGAGTGTGATCCCCCTATAACTGAAACACATCCTCCGGTCCATCTTTTTAAAGAGGGGGACCACCACCCCAGTCTGCCAGTCCAGGGGTACTGTTCCCAACATCCAAGCAATGCTGCAGAGGTGTGTCAACCAAGACAGCCCCACAGAGCCTTGAGGAACTCCAGGTGGATCTCATCCACCCCCGGGGTCCTGCCACCATACCCCCCATACAGCTTCTTAACTATCTCTGCGACCTCAGCCCCACAGATAGGAGAGCCCACCCCTTAGTCCCCAGACTCTGTTTCCTCACTGGAAGAAGTGTCGCTGGGATTGAGGAGGTCTGCGAAATATTCCCTCCACCGATCCACAGAATGTCTGACGACTAAAGCTTGGCTTTTTTTTTTTTTTTTGAAACCCTGCAACTACTGTAAAACAAAGTCGCACTTACTGTTTGAAGAAGTTCTCAGGTCTTTTACAGTAGTGACCAAACAGAGGAAAGAGGTTTCTGGTCATGTCGAACTGAAGCTGAGCAGCTCCACCGTCGCTGAAATGATTGGACAGGATCACCTGACAGAGAGGAGCGCACAGATTTACGTTACGTGGAACAAACGAAGCAGCTACACCAATCAATAATCCTTCACATGCATACATCACTTTAAATCAATGAGGACAATGATCAACGTTCCATCTATTAAGATTATTTGTTTTCTGAATGTAAATAACCAAAGAAACGACGATGAAAACATACGTCTCCAAAGTGGACGTGATGTGAAAGTACTTTGGTGTTGAGCACAGAGGTCATTTAAAGGTCAGGAACTCCAATTAAAAGTGACCACCAACACAGAGGTTCCTCGTCATTTTCATTTCTTATCCTATTTTTCATTTAATGTCAACTCCCACAAGGTGGCAGCACAAGTACTGAGACCAGAATCCATCCTCACTAAAGCTCCATTCACACTCCCTCCCAGTTTGTTCCACTGGTGTCTCGCCTTTATTTCGTCCTGCTGTGCTGCATGAATTGCACCGTAACAGTATAACATTTAATTCTGCTGCTATAACAGCTGTATTCCACCTCTGGAGGTATGAACAGAGGCATGATGGGAAGAAATGAGCGCTGTGTCATATTCTGGAGGAGTTGCATGTAATGTTTTATTTTGTTTGTTTAGACGTTGTAAACTCTCGTATTGATTCACTGCTAAGACAGAACGTTTTTAAAAGTCATTAGTGAGTATTCGTGTCTTACATCTTGGTAGATAAAGTTGTCGAGTCTCTCCGCCAGGCCCTGCCACGCCAGCTGGAACAGAGAAAAACTCAAGACCTGATGGAGGTTCAGCAACCTATCCCTGACGCAAAGCATCATGGGACATGCTGAGCTGGACAGGGACATGGTGGACTGGTCATGCTGGGATGGGACAGACAACCACCTGAAAGTAGAGCCTACATTACTTTTCTTCTATTACCAACATGTTTAGAATTGTATTCATAAGAAAATAAATAATTATATAGATATTATAATTGAGTGAGATCAGCTCCAGCACATTGTGTTGTGACTGGGCTACATGAGGCAGAAACCATTAACCGTTTAATAAATGTCAAAAATGTCCAAAAAACAATTAATACAGCACACCAGTCAATGTAGAAAACACTATTCTCACCTCTCTTGACTGTATGGTCTAGCTTTTTCTGTGATTTCTCTCATGAGAAACTCCAGCAATCTTCCCATCATGTCAGCTTTTAATCGATCCAACAAAGCCAGCAGGCCATCAAACAGGGACCCCTCCAGGGAAGCCAGGCGACCCACCTCCATCATCCCCAGACACCCCAGAACCGCCTCCTCCCCCAGTGAAACGCCTGCCTGCTGCAGCTGCAGGAAAAACTGAAGACGGAGAGAAGAGATACACATGAACTGTGGACACAAATATTACTCATATCAACCCACTGACACTTAAAGAGACACAACAATGAAGGTAAAATATCTGAAATTTAGTTCTGCACAGTTTACACACAAATCTGATGCTATTAACGCCGTGTGATCAGGGGTTATGCTCTAGCTTTCTTAAACACCAAGAGGTGACTTGTTGTAAATAGATGCTATATAAATAAACTGAATTAAATTGAATCCGTTTCACGAATCTCACTTTACATCGTTCCACCTTTAAAACTCACCACATCATCTCCCCAGTCTCTCAAAATGGTAGAAATGTAGTTGACGGCATTAAGGATGGCACAATAACGGACACCCAGAGGACTTCGAGACTCTTCTTTCATCACCTGGAAAGAAAACAGGGAACTATGAACCTCCTCTGGCACCACCTCCCCTCAAAGACCAAAATATGGTGGTGAAAATAGTTAAAACACTCAGCAGAACTGAAATTCAAAACCAAAGTCTGATTTGTGGTAAAGACTTTTACTGAAGAGAAAATAATGCTATTACTTTAGGTCATTTAGGTTATTTCAGGATCTTTTTATGTGGAACATTGTATTCACAAGAATAACTAGTTAATTCTAAAGTTGTAAAGAAAGAAAATAAGAAAAAACACCAAAAGTAACTAAACGGGCCTGGCCTTGATCTTTTCTACTTTCACATCAGTTTTCTGAAGAATATTTCCTTATTTCCATGTCAATTTGAGAGTTTTTGCATGTTGAAATTCCTACCAGAGCGTTGTGATTACCTGAGTGAGTCGTATGCGGAAGTCATCGACCAGTTCCCTCTGCAGACCCAGAAACTTGAGCTGTGCAGAAGGACACGGCAAGGCCCGGTACCGCTCTGCATCACAGCACACACACAAACACGTATGCTTCACTGTTGTCGACATGAACTACCCAGCAGAGGCTGGTGCTCCTGCTTATGTACAGTATTTATACTGGCATGTCATCTACTAAAGGAAATTCTATGACCTAAATGTTGTTTTGAATAAAGAAGTAACAAAGCTGCTTTCTCTCATCACTCCTGAACAAAACCCCCAAACATCAGGTCCATCTTACTAGTCGCAGGTCGGACTCCTTTTTTCCTTCAGAGCTGCTTTAGTTCTTGGCGTCACAGATTCAACAGGGTGATGGAAACATTCCTCAGAGGTTCTGGTCCATATTGAAGTTACTACACATCCATGATGAGAATCTGATGTTAAATCACATCTCAGTAAACGTGGAAGTCGTTCAGAGAGCTCACTGTCATGTTCAAGAAACCAGTGTGAGATGATCATGGTTCATTATCCTGCTGGAAGTATCCATCAGAAGATGGTCCACTGTGGTCATGAAGTGTAAGAAGTGTAAGAAGAAAATGCCGCTTAAACCATTACAGCAGCACCACCACCAGGACCTGAAGTGTTGATATGCAGCAGGATGGATCCATGCTTTCACAGTGGTGACCCTGTCATCTGAATGTTGCAGCTAAAATCCAGACTCAGACCAGGTGAGTCTGACGAGTCTTCTGCTGTAGAACATCTGCTTCAAGGTTCAACGTGTTGAGTTTAGAGACGATATTCTGCGTATGATGGTAATAACAAGTGTTTATTTGAGTCACTGTTGTTTTTCTATCTTCTCCAACCAGTCTGACCATTCTCCTCTGACAACAACAACTGGATATTTTGTCTTTTTGGGACCTGTGGTGGCAGGTTGTGGTTCTGCTCAGCTGCAGAGGAGAGCTGATTCAGTGGCTCTGGGGGTGACACCAGTGGGAGACGGAGGACACACCTGGGCCACATAAGCAATCAGTCTCCCTCCTTCTTTATGTGACGGCGCAGCAGCAGTGAGGAGGACGGCAACTGGAAGCCGTGTGTGTGTTGTGTGCGTGAGCGCTGGAAAGCACAATAACAATAAACTACTGTCTTGGAAGCAGCTGCATCGTGGTGATCACTGTCCCAGGGTACCTGAACCGTTACAGGACCACTCTCTGTAAACCCTAGAGATGGTTGTGGTGGTCTAAGTCACTTACATCCCCTTTCTTCCTCATTTTAAAGCAGGTTTGAACTTCGGCAGGTCGTCTAGACTACGTCTGCGTAAATAAATACACTGAAATGCTGTCATGTGATTGGCTGATTAGATATTTTTGTTACCATTAGCTTTACTGCAAGACATGAAGGAAAAATGCACATCTGAAATGTACATCAACATCTGGTTGCAGCTGCATCACTCTATATCTCTTTAACACTTCTCCAAATAAAAAGGAATGGTGTAAAGATTTGATTGGCCAGAAGTACTGATCTCACCAGTGATGACCTGCAGCAGAGTCATGAATGTCTCGGCACAGTCAGGAGCCTTCAGCTCATCCATGTCACTGATGTCTTTATACTGGGAGCTCCACGCTCCCTCAGCTGACAGCATCGCATCCATCTTCTCTACCGCCACTGAGAGAACAAACAAATGACGCAACTTCACTGTTCTTCACTGAGAGGTACCACACCGTAGATTTTAATATTTTTGTTAACTCATTAAAACTAGATGTAGTTGAAGTGCATCTCTGCCTTTCAAGCTCTCTCCCTTTAATTCTGGCTCTGAGTTTTGGAGTTATGCTGGCTTTGAAGAAACTCCAGCAGCTCCAGAGATGAAAATGAGTTGGCTATAAGTGAGCAGAATATGGACATTTTAATATCAAATCAACAGTCATGTATAACAGTGCTTCCGTGTTGCAGCATAACTACATACTAGGTTATGTTTCTGCAGGCGTTGGTTTGTCTGTTTGTTTGTTTGCAACATAACTCAAAAAGTTATGGACGGATTTTCATAGAAATTTCAGGATGTTTCCAAATTGGGACACCGGACAAATGATTAAATTTTGGAGGTGATCCGTATCACTGTCTGGAGCCAGGAGTTTTTTTTATTCTTTATCATTGCGAGATAGGGCCATTTTCAGGATATGAGCATATATCTCCACAATAAATGCTCTGAATGCTTGGAAAAAAATACGGGACATGGTCATGACAGCATCAATAATGTGTAAAGGTCTGATCCGGATCCTGGAATATTCTGGATACTAAGATCCGGAACATGAAAAAAAGGAGGGAGTTATTATCTTTTTCAACACTGTGAGGTAACAAATGAAGATACAGACATGCAACTAACACCAAATTATAGCTGAAAGTCTGTTGAAAAAGAAGTATGTTAACAGATTTGATGTTTCTATGATAGTGATGAAGCAGATCCAGAAGAAAACCACCATTATAGAAATGTTCATTTTCATGAATAACTATTGAACTAAAAATGATATCAATGTGATTCCAGTTGCTAAGTGTATGTTTACAAGGTAAAAGAGTGCAATATAATAAAACAAATGTAGGAGTAATACTTTTGGGTGTAAGTCACAATATGTGGGGGAACTGTGCTGCTTGGTGTAGGTCTAGTTTTTTTTGTTTGTTTTTTTTTTGTTTTTTTGGAAGTTGAACACTTTAGATGAGGTCCTAATCAAAATCCACAACTTTCAGTCAATCAAACCCAGATTAAATGATCTCTTCGACAGTAAAGACTGCAACACTTCATAAAACCTTAACTTTAATAATGAAAACATTAAAAAAAACTTCAAGTTTCACTTCCTTTAAGACCTAAATCTCCTTGTTGTAAAACAAGTGGATAAAATTTGAGCAAATGCAGATTAAAAGCCATTTGTCAAACCCTCAAATCTGGATTAAATGATCTCTTAGACCAGGGTGTCATCCTGAGCCACATCATCACCACGGTTACCATTAAAGGTTATTCTTTACTTTCTCAGCCAGATATGTTGTGAGATTCCCTGCTACTTCCTGGACTCAGTTGGGAAAAAAAGTGAACGTTTGTCATAAACTTTCAAATTTCACATAATTCATGACTTTATCATAAAATCCTGGCTTTTGTACTTAAATCATACATTCTTCTCATATAATTGCAGTTTTCGTTTTAAAAAAAAAGACCATTATAAAATTGACTTTAGTACTAAAATCCCAGTTATATTCTTATAAAATCACAAATTGATTTTTAAAGCTATATTTGATTTGAAATTGCAAATTTAGCAGGATTGAGACTTTTTATCGTACAATCATATCACAAAATTGTGGCTTTCTTTACTTAAAATTTTTATGGAGGCAGAACAATCTCAATAGTCACAAATGTGCAGGACAAAAGTCACATGTGTATTTGTGATGCACACACAATTATAACCTGATATACAAATGACTTTTGGTCTGGGGACTTCACTGCATTTGTCTGTAAATTTTGAGACTCCCCTGACGTGCCTCAATCACAAATAAACGGACCATGGACTGATGTTTATAAACTTGAGCTAAAAAAATTTAAAATATATATTAACAAAGGCAAAGCTGGAATCAAAGCCACTATTTACTGATGGACAGACTGTTACTCAACCTGTTGAGCTAAAGCAGCACACGTTGTGCTAGTGGACTATGGTTAAAACATCGGCCCATGGTATTCTTGTATTTTGGACTGACATTTAGGTGATATCTTGACAATGAGCAAATGCTCTCCATGGGCCTTTGGCTGATAAAACCTTTTTATCTGGCTGATGTCAGCAAAATGCACGTGTGCTGTCTGGGGTGCCAACGGCAGTAGACCAACCCAGGTCCAACTGAGCTCTCAGGTTTGATGATCTGAGAAAATAACTGAAAAGATCCACCTCTGCGGCTGACGTTTATCAGATGTTATAATTAGCAATTCAACTTTTTACATTTGACATTAAATTAAAACAGCTGTAACATTGCAAATGTTCTATAATTTAAAGTTTTTGTTTAAAAAAAAAAACAACAACATTTTTTAAACAACTTTTTTTTTCCAGTTATTTCACTTTTTGATGTATCCGGCCATGATTTCCCACCACTTTCGTTGGGCCCGGTGGGGTCAGGCTCAATATACTGGCATGTGACTTTTTATTTTAAATAGTATTTTCATTTTATATAAAGCTATGGTGTAATGATCACAACATAGTAAATAGAGTTTGAATTCTCTGCCCGAGCCCATGTCTGGCCCGATATCCAACCCAAACTTGAACTGGGTCGAGTATGGACAAAACGTGCATGAGCTCGGGTTGGGTCGGGCCGGATTTTTTGGGCCCGATCTAAACTCTAAATTCTGTGTGTTGGCCATATCTGTAGAAAGTTGCTTTGTCCATTTTCCAAAGCCGGCAAAGTATCTTTTGAGTGGCAGCAAAATCAGCCAATCAGCATCAAGTGCTTGCATTTCATAACAAGGTTGCCAGTTAAATCCAAAAAGATGCCAAATAGATGCAAAACCACGCACTTGAAATCCCCCATCTGACATAGCTTTCTGAGAGAGGTGTTTAGGAAACTTCTGAAGCATTACAGCCCCAACCAAAATTTTGTTGTCTTTATATCACATCACAGAACAAGGATAAATACCCTGTATTTCTATGTCATCTTTAAATGGTGAAAAATGTGATGCAACAGGAAGAAAAGTGCCTGGGAAACAAGGAACCGGGATTTTTTTCTGGTGTTGCTTCATGATGTTTGGCATGTGTTGAAACCTAAGGTGTGTTCAGGAGGGTCTGCAGATTAGAGCCCTTAGTCACCTCCTCTTCCTTTGAGTCGTCATTTTCACAAGCTTCACTTCCTGTTTTACGTTTCATCATCCAGTAAATCTCCAGTTAGTTTTAGCTTTTGTCACAGACAGAACAGACTTCTTCTTCCTCTTTACATTCATTTCTTCCAATATCCGTCCGCTTCTATATTTCAGACCTGCAGCTCATTTTTCTACTTTCTAATGTTTCCAACTGTGAAAGGCATTTTTGAACCAAGGATGAAGGAATGAAGAGTTTCAGTTGTTATTCTTCCTCTGTTCCCTCCTTTTCTTTCATGTATTCTGGGTTTATACTTTGTTTTTATATTTTATCCTTCCTTTTCCTTTTCCTTTTTCCTTTTCAGCTGTTTTTCATGAATAATAATAACTCTAAAGCCAAACTATGCTGCAGTATCTCTGCAGGTAGAAGACTTACTTAAATAAAAAATTCCTGCTTTACACATAGTAAGGGCCACACCTCTGACATAGCCATACCTGTCAAATTTCCCAGCTGTCCACTTTTTAACCGCATCCAGACACAGATTTCAGCAGGCAGATTCAGAAACTTGTAACACTGATGTTGGAATGGTGGACCTTTTAACATGAGTGAGGTTCTATATTCTTCTGGAGCTCCTCGTGACTCTGTCTTCTCACCTCTGAAGAGATGTGTGTTGATTTTACATTTGTCATGGAAATTTAAAATCGGAGTATCAGCTGTAGAGGCGGAGCAGCAGTACAAGCATCTTGGCTCTGTAACTGACAGTAACCTGTTGGAACTCCAGGTGGACACGATGTTCAGAGTCTTGTCAGCATCTTTTCATTGTAAACTTCGCAGTTTTAGTATTGGTTGCACTTTCACAAGAATGTTTCATCTTTGTTTCATTGAATATTTAATATTTAAATCCTGCCTGGCTGATCTGAGCTGCTTTATGAATAAAATGGTTAAAAACATAATTTATTCCTGCTGAACAATACACTTAACAGTGGCTGGAAAACAATCTGACCTTCAGGAAGTAAAAATACTTTAAATCTTGAACAGACATCTAGGCCACACTCAGTATGATATGATATGATGTGATGTGAAGTGAAATGAAATGATATAAGTTTTCATTGTATAATTGGAGAAATGTTTTTGCCAAGAAAAACACAAATTTCTCAAAATTGAAACTTGTTTTTACTTAATAATGCAACCTTTTGTAATAACAGATGAACTTTCTGAAATCACTACTTTTTTCACAAAATAACTACTTTATATCTTGAAATAGAGAATTTCATATAAATTTAACTTTATGTCTGAGAATCAAGAATTTTAATGGTAAAACTGGGAATTTTAAAGAATCACAACTAATTATTTTATTATTATTAAAAATCAGTTATTTGTCTAAAATCTCAAATAAACAAAAGTGACTTTGTGTGACTTTTGACATAAAATTGCAAATTTTAAAAATCAGAAATTTGCTAATTTGTCATAAAAAGCTAATTTTGGTGGTACAATCTCATATTTCACAAAATCACAACTTTTTGGTAAACATTCCCAATTTTTTTGTCAATGTTTTTTGTGTCTTGTAGAGTCGTATGTTTTTGTTGTATATTCACAATTCTAACACAGGTTCTACTACACTAGACACCTCCAGATGCAGGCTGGGAAAAGCAAGCCCCTAAAACAGTGCAGGAAGATGCTGGGAGAGAAAGCAAACATAGAATGCCAAAACCAGGTAGCTGGAATAGTGCATAGAAACATCTGCACTAGTATGAACCAGAGGTCCCAGAAGCAGCTGCACCAATATGGACTGGAGGTTCACAAACTTTGTGAAATTTGAGATATTATTACAAGAATGTACTTCTTTTTTTTTTTATTTTACACTAAGTCAAGGAACTTCCAGGAAATCTGAAAACATAGCTGGTTGAGAAAATAAAGAATAACTGGCCCTTTAACAGTACCCACAGTGATGATGTGGCACAGGATGAAATCCAGTTTGACACCTCTGACCTAGATGGAAGACACCTCAAAAGGTGGTTGAGAATGAGCAGCTCCAGAGCCTGCGGAGCTTCCAGATTCAGACTGACTACCTGGTGATGGCTAACAAGTCTGACATGGTGGTGATGGACAAACATCAGAGGACAGCCATGGTGAGGGAAATGGACATCTCAAGATATAGAAACATCAGAAAACACAATAAGTTCCAGAAATAACAAGAACTGAAGGAAGAGCTGGAGAATATGTGAAGGTGTGAAGACAACAGTGATTTCAGACCATGAGACACAGACACTTTCTGCTGGTCTGGGAACACCTCAGTGTCCTCCTGGAGGAGCTGGAGGACCTGGAGGAGGTGGTGGGGAGACCTGAACTCAGATAAGAGGAAATTAATGGCTGATGGATGGAATCTAAATCTCTGTGTCTTTAGTTTAAATGTTTTCTTTAAATGTCTTCTGTTCTTTCTAACAACACTTTCTAAAAGCTGAGAGGCAGAACTAGAGGTTTATCTACATTTCAGCTCTGACCTGCAGACTTCTACTTAGCTGCTGGAAGGAGTCTCCTGGAGATGCTCAGGACTCAGAGGACCAGAGTTTGTTTTCCAGGAAAGGTCAGAGAAACAAAAGGAGCTGACGTGAGGAGGACCCTAGCCCTAACCCAACCTAATCTAACCCCTATCCTAACCAAACCTAACCTGATCTGACCCTAACAACCCCCAAATCTCCAAACTCTGCCCAAACAAACAATAAATTATCATTCCAAAATTCTGCCTCTCTTGTTTGTTTGTTTTTCTTTAAAGATATCCTTACAAACAGTCTGACTTGGTAATTTCACAGCATGGGCCTTACTTATTAATCACCTTTAGTACTTCTTACCTGTCTTATTATGGTGATTCCTATTTTATATAAATTTATCTTTATTCAAATTATTTAATTCTATATAATTTTAATTACACAGCCACATTTTGAGCCTGTTGTTTTTAACTACACTTTCTTCACCTCAAAATTCCCATGAGGGACCTTCTGCTTCCTTGGGCCCATGCAGGATATAAGTGTTGTGGTTGCTGGGGGATGCTCCAGGTGGGATTTGAACCCTGGTCCCAGGGGGAGTGGGTAACCCAATTAAGCTACAAAGACCTGAAAGGTCCTCAGGCAAAAAAACTGATGGTATCTCATCAAAACCAAAATATACATCAACTGCTCCCAATGGGGATCATATTATGCTTCTGCTGGTTGGCAGTTAGTTGCCCTCACCACTACACCACTCACCACAATAAGTAAGCCTCCTGTCTTCAATTATTATAGCCCTGCTGCTCCTGGAGTTTGGGCATCCTAGTTGGTACGCCAGTTCCATATAGGTCTTTAACTGACCCATTAACCCTAACCCAATCTAACCCAAACCTAATGTCACCTATAACCTTAGTCAATATAACCCAAGCTAACCTAACCCTAACAAGAGCTTTATAAAGCACTTTATTAGGACACTCAAAGATGCTTTTTGTCAGAGCGAGAAGCGACAGCCAAACATAACAGCGTCCTCTCACTCTAACCTCCACATCATCTATACCTGCCCATGCTGTGCAGGGTAACAGAGGTCTGCTGGAGCCTATCCCGGCTCTCTTCAGGTAAAGACAGGGGTACACCTGAACAGGTCTGTAGTCCATTGCAGGGTCACATGTCAACAAACACTCTTACTCATACCTAAGGGCAATTTGGAAACACCAAATGACCTATTGCTAAGCCCTGCACTCCTTGGTTACTGTTGCTATAGCCAACTGGAACTAGCATGGTGATCTCACTGTCTCTCACTTCACTCCCAGGAGAAATATTGGCCAATTCTTTGGAGGAATAAGGCAAATATTTCAAATAGGATATATTCAGGATGTCTTGCTCAGTCAGCAAAAAAATAATGATAAAATATGGGGAAAAAATGAAGCTAAGGCTTACTGGTTGCAGAGCAAGAGTGAACCACTGCATCACCTGGTAGTCGAGACAGAGGACCATTAAATAAATATATTTACTTACCTTGGAGCAGACAAAGCTGTGCTTGTTGATATTTGAGGTGTTCAACTGGGTTTGAGGCCATCAACATAGTCTAATCCACAGCCTACACTTTTTGGGGTTTGATTTCAGTTTTGGAAAGGGGAAAAAAATGACACCTCCTTCTAACCTCTCAGGGTAACATGAGTCACTGTTGCAAGTGCCCCAGGCACAACGTTTAAACATAATTATAATTATATATAACGCCCAAACCAGCTCCAAATGGAGAAAGTATGCTATGTTTATACTGAAGTCAACAGGGCTTTTTTGTCAGATTCTGGTGGGAGCCTGTTCTCTGTTGTGCTGTAATTGACTAGTCTGCATTTTGGGGGTGTGGCTTAGCGATAGGTCAATTAACCTGACATTAATTTCTTTGGACTGTGGGAGGAAGCTGGAGTATCTGAAGAGAACCTGCACAACCATGGGCAGAACATGCAAAGTCCACACAGGAAGACCTCTGTGGGGTCTTGAACCAGGAACCTTCTTGCTCTGAGGCAGCAGTGCTAACCACCATACTTTTATTGCTATTGTTCTTATTACTACTACAATTATTACTATTACTACTATTTATTCTGCAGTTTCTTCCCTTTTTTTGTTTCCATCAAATTTAGGTGATTTTTTTTTTCACCCAGAATGTTTCGAAAACACCAATAAAAAGCCCTCTTAATTGATGGGTTTTCTGGGAAATAGTGTGCTATAGCGTTTTTTTTTTTGGAAATTTGTCGTACAGTGTTTATGCAATTCGCAAAAGAGAAAAAAAAAATCGAAAATAAAAAAAATACAGTTGAGATTAATGTTTTGTGGTTGAAATCAGTGAGAAAAATGTTTAGCCCTGTGCTCGTTCATTCAGACCTTAAACAACTCAAAACACATACCATCTTTTGCAAAATCAACATATAGCCTAAATATGACTCTATGTTGTATTTCAAATTTTTGTCCTAAAATAAAAGGTTTTTGTTGTAAAAAGATGAATTATGTAATACCACTGTTAGTCATCATAAAAAATCTGTCATAAAATTGAAAATAAAATAAAATAAAAATTGTGACTTTTTATCCTAAAATCCCAGTTTTTTTGAAAACTTTAATGTCTGATGTCAGAATGTCTCAAATTAAACTGTTTACTGCAAAAGTTGAGAGATAAATAGATTTAGTCTGAAAATGTCTAAGGAAAGAAAAACTTATAAAAGATAAAACAGAATAAATGAATATTTGTATCTTTAATACTATGTTTGCATATGCACATTATTTATTTGGATATATTTATTTATATGGGTATAGAAACGCTTTCATTTATATCCATACAGACATATTTATATATATTGTACACATGTCACATAGAGTTGGACCAGAATTTTACTGTATAAGAAGAACTAAATCTTTTTTTTTTCTCACTGTTTGACATTAAACCATTTAGATTAAACTTTTCCTGTTTCAGGTCTATCGGGATTAACAGATTATTTCTTTTACACAATGGAACATTTTTTTTCTGACTTTCTTCCAAGTCAGAAGTTTCTGTAAACTAATGCCTTTAAACAATCTGGGAAAGCCCAGGTGATGATGTCATGACTTTGGGAGGTTCTGATTGGTTAATTGATAGCATTGGCACTAATTGTAGTCATACCTATGGATGTATTTTAAGACTTCAAACATACTGCTTCCTTGTGTGATGTCATGGAAAAATCACACAATGAACAAGAAATTAGCCAAAACATCAGGAAGAGAAATATGAACCTCCAGCAGTCTGGTTCTGGGCTTCAATTTACAGATGTTTTAAGATTCTGGTCCAGCAGAGACACCAAGAGACAAAGAGACAAAACCTCCATATAATGCTCCATATAAAAGTTCCAGCTTCAGGAAGTGAGTCAGGGTCCAGTTGTTCAGCAGTCAGAAGTGGACCTGGTTCTGAGCAGAACCTATCAACAGGACTAGAATCCACAAAGGGCCACACACCGAGTCAAAACTCATCCCAGCGCAGTCACGTGACTTACCTGCTTAAAGTCCTCTGATGTGATTCCCAGAGCGGGCGCGCGTACGCAGCTGGATCCAGATGTGACGCATTTCGCCATTTCACTTCGCAACTCCGGGATTTGTCCTCAGGCAACTCCGAGCATGACTCGGCGGTCGTCAGAGGAAATCCCCCACCCTCCCAGCAGCCCCCGTGGGCTCCGGGTGGCGGGGCTCTGCTTTAAAACCTGCGGCGGGATCTTACATGGAAGCTGAACCAGAACCCAAACCAGATCCTGCAGCGCAGCGCAACCCCACGGACACGCACAGCCGCCCTGACCCGACATGGACTCCAGCACAGGTAAGTCCACACTTGAAGCACGTGGAGGAGCGCGGAGGTCTCACAGGTGGAGGAGAGTGGAGGGGAGAGGAACGGAGGGGAGGGGAGGGGAGGGGCAGGGTGGGAAGTCCAAGAGGATGAGGAAGTCAATAAACAAACAAGCAAATAAATAAACAAACTTCAGTTCTGATTAAAACAAACTGCTTTTCTTCTCATGAACTCTAAGATCATAAAGTCATAATATAATATAATATAATATAATATAATATAATATAATATAATATAATATAATATAATATAATATAATATAATATAATAGCTACAGTTGTTTAATCAAAATGAAATTACAAATCTATGTTGTAAAATTGTGAATTTTCTGTCACTACAACTTTCTATTCTAAAATGAGCAAATGAATAAAAAAGAACCTTTCTTGTGAAATTGTGTATTTTACAATTAAACCTTTGAAATAAAAACCTTTTTTGTCATAAAATTTGACTTAAAATTACACTTTTAAACAACTGTAACTTTATGTCCAATAATCACAATATTTTATGACATAATCATGAGATTTATGAAATTGCAACTGCAATTCATGAAAGTTCGACTTTTGTGGACTTGCATGTCTTGGTTGAAAAACACAAATGTATGTTTGAAAATCTTTTCAGTTTCTGACCAAATTGGTCAGTTTTTGTTATCAAATATTTTTGCAAAATCACAACTTTTTAATTTAAAATTATGATTTGATGTCCTGTAATTGTGAAATTCATTTAACGCCAACTTTACTTTTGCAAGAAAGTATTATTTGATCATAACATGATTTACTGTAAAACTGATGATTTTACTGTAAAAGGCTTTCATTTATAATTGTAATATTTTGCTATAAAACATCAACTTCACAAAGTCATAACCTTTTAATATAAACTGGTGACTTTGTTTCCTGATATTGTAAAATTCTGTAGGCTATAACTTTATGTCTAATATCATGACGCTTTGTCATCTGGGCTCAAATTTCATAAATTAATATTTACATCATACATGAACTTTTTCAAAATTACATTTTGAAATAAAATTATAAATTCATGTCATAAAATCACAAATTTGTGTTGTAAAATTACAAATTATTGCAAGATAAATGATTGTAAATTTCTGTATATCTTTGTTTTATTGTGAACACACACAAAAAAACTTTTTTGTTATAAAAATCACAACTTTTGTAGAACTGATGTTTTTGTTGTAAAAAAAATCAAGATTTTTCTTTAATTAGTGATTTATTTGTAGCTCCGCCTCCTCATCAGTGGCCACGCACATTAACTGAAAGTCTCTTTCCTCCAGTTTTTGTCCTGCTGCATTGCTTCCTGTTGGCAGCTTTCATCCAATCAGCTCCTGTCAATTCGCCTGCATTCAGAGAGGCGTCAGAGCGAGTGAAGTTGCTGGTGGAGAAGATCCTGAAGGAGGTCCCTGCTGTCCATGCCGCCGCCATCACCACTGAGGTGAGCGGATGCTTCATGTCTTCATCAGTTCCTTCTTCTTCTTCTTCTTCCTTGTCTTCTGTGTTTCTGACGGTGTCTCCTTGTCCTCAGGGCTTGACCCTTGACTCTTCCAGTCAGACCACAAATCTTCAGATAATGGAGACGTCTCTGGGCATCCCTGCGGTCCCTGTTCTCAAGCCACTGTCCGAACACTTCACACCGGTCAGTCCTCCGTCTGGAGGGTGGGAGGTGGGGGGTGGTGGGTTCTGGTCTGAATGGTTCTGTGAATTTGGCCCTAAATGCTCCTGGAAGTACACGCTGATGAATGTGTCAGAGACAGTTTCATGTGCTGCTTAACGACACTGGGATGTCCCTGATGTTTCTCAGGATTCACTAGAGGTCATTGAGAAGGTCTTCAGGGTTCCTAACCCTTTAAAGGGTTCTCTGATTGTCTAGATGCTGGAGGTGGTCCCTGATTCAGGATCATCAACAGATCCAAAGTCAGCAGATCCTGGATCAGCAGATCCTTTATGTGAAGGTGTAAAATGATGATTTTTTTTTTTTGTCTCCTCCTACAGGAAACCTGTGTCAGTCGCATGTCAGCTGGGACTCGGCTATTCCGAGACCTGCTGGGAATTTTGTCCAAGAATCTGAGAGGTCTGGAGGACCTAGAGGCGGACCTGAGAGACCTGCTGACCCACGTCGACAAGGTACCACCTACATGACCATGATGTCACTGTGTCCTGTGACCTATGGGAGGACGTGACTGATTGGTGTCTGTGTGTTTCAGCTGAAGGAGACAGGCCAGCTCAACAGCAACGGCTTGGATCACAACCGCAGTCCAGACCTGGTCCTTCCTCTCCAGGGCAGTTATGAGACGCAGTTGGCTGTCAACGTGACACTCAGGCAGCTGCGCTCATTCTGCCGTGACCTGATCCGCAGCCTGAGAGCGCTCTCCGCCTACAGGCCATGAGCTGCAGACCACCAGACCACCATCAGTCTGGCTACCAGGACTAACATGGCACAGTGTTTAAGGTCCTATGGGGTCAGAGCCCGTCTTAAGAAACCAGCGGCGCCCTCATGATGGTTTCATCTTCAGAAGCAGCTGCATAAAAATGAACAGAAAGAAAGAAACAACTGTTCCTCCAAACATCTGGGAGGAGGTGGAGCTGCAGGTCTATAGTCCTGTAAAAGTTTCTCTTTCCTCTTTTTAATTTTAAATTGGTGGATCGTAGCAGCTCTTAGTTCTGAGCCGTGAGCTCACAGCACCACATTGAGGTTCCTGTGTAACCTGCCACGGTTGTGGAGGAACTTTGGTCAGTTCTTCTGGACAGGAGAAGACTAACTGGACCTCAGTCATGAAACCTTTGTGAATCTTTTTTTTAAAAAAACCTGCTCTTGATCCTCGACGAAAACGCCTAAAACTCTGGTTTGATGATCCGAACATGACCGTTAGTGGTTGAGAGTAATCACAAAGCTCATTAACCAACATAAATTCCGCCCAGGAGTTTACATACAAATTTATTTTGTGCACGTGTCATGAACAAGGTCTGGAGCTTGCAGAAGCCAGCCCACATCATGATTCCTCCTCCACCATGCTCTTTAGTGGGTCTGAGGGGTTTCTGCTGGTTCCCTTCAAACATGGTTTTGGGCTCCACATTGGTCTTGTCTGTCCAGAGGACATTGATCCAGAAGTCTAAGGGTGACCATTGCTGATTTCTTTCCCTCCTGGTCTTGTGCTGAGTGGTCTTTATGCTTTCGTAGTGGTCTGCAGACCTGCTGTTGAGCAGCAGCAGCTGGAACCAGCCACCTTCAGATTAAAAGAGAGAGAACAAACTTTTAAACAAAACCACATGTGTGGATTTACAGAGACAGGACCTGCAGGACCTGAAGGCCGCCCTGATCCTGACCTGCTGGTAGTCTGTTTCAGATCAGTTCCAGGACAGTCCTGCAAGCTTGAAGGCTTTGCAGCACGTTGAGGCGGATCAGCAGGAATGTGAGAAGAGCCTTGGCTGTCGGAGCTCCTGCAGGTTTGGACATGCTTGGATCCACGACGTCCAGGAATCTATATGTCACGGATCTGACTCTGAGGAATCCACTACCAGATTATAATCTGGGAACTTTTAAAGTTCATTCCTGCACCTGAAAGACTCAGAAATAAAGCAAACTTTAATGAGACTAAAACTGAACTTTGTAGCAACAACATTTTTGTTCTTTTCATGTTTCAGGGATTTGAAGGCATTTCTGTTTTAACTATTGCAAAGGTCCCTTCCTGTTGCTTCCTTCAATAATAAAATATCCTCTGTTTTGAAAAGAAGCTTTTATTGTGAAAGATCAACAGGACATGAGTGTCAGAATGTGAAATGTCAGCAGATTATTTATCTTTGATTGTCAATAGCTTTTACTTTGAAAAACCAGGAAAAGGACATATTTATGAGCTGCAGTTTATTTATAACCTCCTTATTTATTGATCATATTTATGGACTATTTATTGATATTGTTTGTTTGTTTGTGTGTCAAAACTTTGAGGGGGAGGTGGGCTTGTCTATAAATGAAAATCAAGTTTTTTTAAATCTTTTTGTTTCATAATGAAAGATTTCTTGAACAAAAATGTATTTATTTTACTTTTATTTAATATTTCTGTTTTTATTGTTATACTGTTGATGTGTTTGTATTTTTATGTCAAACATATCTGTGTATTTTTTGATTTAAAAACAAAATGTTTCTGTTTACATTTCGGAAAAGTCATCAAGTTTTTGGATTTTCGTTTCTAATAAATATTTTCTTTATTCAACAAACCAGCAGTTTCCCTACCTCCCATACCATTTCATCCCTTTCCTTCTCATTGATCCATTTTCCTCCAGTTGATCCATTTTCCTTCCTTTCATTAATTTCTCTCCCATTGATGCAATATCCATCCCCAGTTTTCTCCAGTTGATCCAATTTCTTCAATTTGATTTATATCCCTCCTGCTGGTCTTGTTTCCTCCAGTTGATTTGTTTTATTTCTTCCTTTAAATCTCAGAAATTATACTTTCAAAAACTGGAATGGATCTTCAGCAGAGAAAGATGAAGGAAGAAATAGAGAATGGATCATTTGTTGGTAGGCAGTGGATCAGTCAGATTAATGGAAGAAAAAAGGGTACATATAATTAAAATTTTTATTTCTATTTTATACTTATATGCTTACATTTATATTTGCTGCTTATTGTTTACTACCCTCCATCAGTAGAGTATATATTTATATTTTATTTATATTTTTACTATAGTTTCTTTCTTTACATTTTTTTAAACATTGAGACTTTTTATTCAGTTTTTTACTGGTTGTTTTATTCTGTGTTGTCCAAGAGACTGAGAGCCACGTAACTTCAGTTACCTAGAATGTCTGTGTATTGCCGAAATTGACAATAAAGATGATTTTGACTTTGACTAAAAAAGAGCGGTCAGTAGAGGGGAAATGGA
>JBAMYA010102790.1:0-20212 GCA_037176975.1 Arrhamphus sclerolepis | reverse complement strand
TGGAACCACAATTTCCCTGAGGGAGACCTCAAGGGATAAATAAAGTTCTATTCATTCATTCATTCATTCATTCAATTCATTCTCTGATGTCATTGCTGATGTCTTTCCCTCTAGACATTGTGTTAACACACCCCAGTGTGGCCCAGCCTGTGTTTTTAGAAGTCTACAGACCCGCTGATGGTCAGTTTATTCCAGATTAGCAGCACCTGGTCTTGATTTTATGATGATTTTTTAATAATGTCCTGATATGCAAAACCGTAGAGACAAGATTTGTTTCCATGACAACAAGTCAAACATTTGACTTTTTTCACAGGATTCCCGTGGGTTTATCTTCATGTTTTGGGCCTGAGGGCCACCATAGTTTCCCGACTTGGGGCCCAGATGCAGAGCTTCAGTGATCAGATGATGATTTTAGCTCACTGACGCTCCGGTTCGCTCTCGTCTGGATATCTCAGAGAAGGTTAACGGGGCCGTGGAACCGGTCAATGACCGTGTTGCCGCTCTCAGCCCTGTATGAGGTCACGCCCTGCTCAGTAAGTGGTGGCTGCTTCCAAATGCCAACGTAAAGGTTGATGACTGTGAAAGGATGGCTGGATGCTGCTGAACCGAGTGTGACGGTTGTCCTGAGCCGGTGAGTCATTGCTGGAAACGGCGAACGTTCAGGATCATCCCGCTTCACGGTGGCATTTGGAAGTTGCCACTCATTGGCGTTAGAAGAGGGTCCAACGCTGTTAGTGAAACGGCAGCACCGATGATGAGCTGTGAATCAAATAACTTTGATTTCAAAGAGCGTTTATCTGCCACCAGAACAGAATAATTCTCAGCACGTTTCACCAGCTGATCCCTGGTGCAGTTTCCAGCAACTCCTCTGAAGGAAAAACAATAGAAATTTCAAGATCGGCCATTTTTTAATGTTTTTGGGTTTTTTTAGTGTAAAACTCAAAACAAACACATGTAAGTAGCCGCTGTTATGAAGCCGCCCTCTATCCAACACAGTTCTCCCCAACTAACCTCCACCCTAGTCTTCGTATAGCACATGCGGCAGGTATTTATGTCCTGAAGCCTGATGGGCAGGAGAGCACCTAGATAAACTAGCAACTTCCCTGGGATCCATGGATGTACTCCCAAGCAGAGCTTTAACCACATTTGGCTGTAACGCTAACAGGCCCAGAGCAACGACCTGCTAACCTGTACTGCTTCTGTTCTGCTCTGGTGTTCCCCAGGGTCCTGTCCTACCGTTCCCCAGGGTCCTGTCCTACCGTTCCCCAGGGTTCTGTCCTACCGTTCCCCAGGGTTCTGCTCTGGTGTTCCCCAGGGTCCTGTCCTACCGTTCCCCAGGGCTCTGCTTTGGTGTTCCCCAGGGTCCTGTCCTACTGTTCCCCAGGGTTCTGTCCTACCGTTCCCCAGGGTTCTGCTCTGGCGTTCCCCAGGGTTCTGTCCTGGTGTTTTCCAGGGTTCTGTCCTGGGCCCCTTGGTCTTCATCTATTTACTTCCACTTGGTTCCATTCCCATTCATTTCCATTGCTATGTCGATGACACCCAGCTCATCACCTCCCTCCTTCTACCGTCTCCAGTTGTCCTGAGTTAAAATCCTGGACATCTAATTTCCATCCAGTTAAACAGAGACAGAACTGAATTGTCATCGGCACTAAATCCACCTGAAGCAAATCCAGCAGTTTTACTACACTCATTCATAGCTCTATCATCTCTCAGTCCCCTCAGGTCTTAGAGTCTGGGTGTCATCGTGGACAGCTCACTGTCCTCCACCTCCCACATCAACAACGTGACCCGGCCATCATGCTTCCATCCCATAGCATCAACCTCTTGCATCCTTCCGTTGCTCCTCGCGCTGGTTCTGGTTCAGGTTTGTCACCTCCAGACTCGACCACTGAAACTCTTCTGTTTAGTCTCCCAAGAAAAAAAAACATCCGCAAACTTAAACTTGTTCAAAATTCAGCAGACGTCAGTCGAGTCAAGGCGAGATCAGTTAAATGGAGGCGAGATCAGTCGATTACATCGAGATCAATCGAGCAGAGGAAAGAACAATCGAGTGAAGGTGAATAAAAGTGAGGTCAGTCGAGGTCAGAGGAGTAGAGGCTGGTGGTGTAAAAACTGTCATGGAAATGAATCCAGGTCCTTCTGTTTGATTGACAGTCTGAGTCGCTGTAAGGAGGTGGACCACGCTGCCAGGACACGCAACGCACTCATGTCCCCCTCAGACTTCCTGGACAAGCTGATGGGCAGGACATCTGGATACGATGCCCGGATCAGACCCAACTTTAAAGGTATTTACCAGAGTCCGACTGGACAGGAAGTTAGTTCCCTAACCCTGAACCCTCAGTTAAACCAGCAGGACTGAACTTTGAGACCTGAACCCTCAGTTAAACCAGCAGGACTGAACTTTGAGACCTGAACCCTCAGTTAAACCAGCAGGACTGCACCTTTAGACCTGAACCCTCAGTTAAACCAGCAGGACTGCACCTTTAGACCTGAACCCTCGGTTAAACCAGCAGGACTGCACCTTTAGACCTGACCCCTTGGTTAAACCAACAGGACTGAACCTTTAGACCTGAACCCTCGGTTAAACCAGCAGGACTGCACCTTTAGACCTGACCCCTCGGTAAAACCAGCAGGACTGAACCTTTAGACCTGACCCCTCGCTTAAACCAGCAGGACTGCACCTTTAGACCTGACCCCTCGGTTAAATCAGCAGGACTGAACCTTTAGACCTGACCCCTCGGTTAAACCAGCAGGACTGCACCTTTAGACCTGACCCCTCGGTTAAACCAGCAGGACTGAACCTTTAGACCTGACCCCTCGGTTAAACCAGCAGGACTGAACCTTTAGACCCGACCCCTCGGTTAAACCAGCAGGACTGCACCTTTAGACCCGACCCCTCGGTTAAACCAGCAGGACTGCACCTTTAGACCTGACCCCTCGGTTAAACCAGTTGAACCTGTCCAGGACAGACGTGTCCCTGGAGGCTGAACGAAGGAAAGAATGTTCGTGTTCTGTAGGAGTTTGTGTTTTACGGTCCGTCTGACTTCCGTCTGCTCCTGCAGGTCCTCCGGTCAACGTTTCCTGTAACATCTTCATCAACAGCTTCGGCTCCATCGCAGAGACAACCATGGTGAGTGACGGCGCCAGCTACAGCCGGCTAGCTGGAGTTGCGTTTAATGATTTAATGTGTTTCCCAAAAAATAAGACGAGATTGTCGATGGTGGGACATTAAACATGGAAGTGTTTTTCTTGAGAGCACTGAAAGGCTTTCTGCAGTCTCGCAGCTTCCTCCAGACACATTTGTCCGTGACAGAACGGCATGAATAAATCCAGACAGATGTACACCAACGCTCTGGGTCAGGTTCGGTAACATCAGTGGACGCGGTCAGAGCTGGTTCTTCTGGGACGGCTCCCTGAATGCAGATGTTCTTCCTGTTTGTCTACAGAAGGGGCATCAGGTCTGTCTCACCCTGGGCCACGTCATCACCATGGTTACCGTTAAAGAACCATGTATCACGATGGTTACCGTTAAAGAACCATGTATCACCACGGTTACCGTTAGAGAACCATGTATCACCACGGTTACCGTTAGAGAACCATGTATCACCTTGGTTACCGTTAAAGAACCATGTATCACCACGGTTACCGTTAAAGGGCAATGTAATCACCATGGTTACCGTTAAAGAACCATGTATCACCATGGTTACCGTTAAAGAACCATGTATCACCATAGTTACCGTTAAAGAACCATGTATCACCATGCTTACCGTTAAAGAACCATGTATCACCATGGTTACCGTTAAAGAACCATGTGTCGCCATAGTTACCGTTAAAGGGACTGTTATTCTTTGTTTTCTCTGTAGTACTAGTTAGTACTGGTTAGTTAGCTTAGTTGTACAATTTAAGAGTGAAATTTTGTCATAAAAGAGACTTTAGTCATAAAAGTCGCAAAGTTTTGTCATATAATTGCCCCCAAAAAACAGACTTTTCTAATCAAATCATCATTAAATGGCAAATTTATTATATCTTATATTTTCTTATACATTTCAGCTGTTTTTTTTTTTTTTTTAACTAAAATCACCTTTTTATTTTTGTAAAATCACAAATTGACTTTTTTTTTGTTTAAAAAGAAGTATTTTGTTGTAAAATTTCAAATATTGAAAGACTTTTTTGTCAGCCACCAGGACCTTTACGATCACACAAGATTTTGACTTTTTAACTAAAAACTACAATTCTTTTTTTTGACATACAATAATTTGACATAAAATACAGTCTTTTTTTTTTTTTTTTCAAAATTTCAACTTTTTTTTCCCGTTTTATGAAAATCACAAGTTTTGAGAAAAATGGTCAACTTTTAGTTTTGAAATGTATTTCAAAGGCTTCCCAAATCCCAATCCTAATCCTAATCCTAATCCTAAAATAGGACCCTCAGGCCTGAGTGTTGGACACATGCTATGGAAGGACATCATGGATGTGGCTCTTTCACTGTGATTCACCATGGCAACGCCATGGAAACAGAAGGGATCCTCCCTGTTTCCTTTACTGAATTAGAACTTTTATTGCCATCATAAAATGTCGCAGCGGTATAGGAAAGACGGTCAGCCTGGGGTGTGACCCGCGCAGACGTAGCCTCAGATCACGTGTTTCCCGTCTTCTCAGGCAGGCAGCCTGCTGGACTGACAGCTGTCACTCAGAGATCAGCTAGTCAGCGTCGTTTAGCTAACTAGCAGGCTGTAAAAGCGTCCACTTTTCTCTTTGACCCTCCAAATATCAACACCAGAACATAATTGAATGTGACGTGCAAATTAGCGAAAGAAAATGTTTGTGGCGTCTTTGTGTTTCTGCGCTGATGTCACCTCGGTACAGATGCCACGCTTACGTAAATGTGATGACCTGAACGTGACAGTTAGGTTTACCTTTCCTGTCCTCAGGATGCTCAGCTGATGTAAAGGCAGCTCCAGTAGAACCGGCCCTTGGGCCAGTAGCAGGACCTGTCATCCTTCAGACGTCTCAGAAATGCTGGTTATCAGGCTGATGGATCAAATTAAACGATTGTCGCTTCACCAAGGGGCCGAGACGAAGATAAACCTAAACCTGCTCCCTAAGTAAGTTACCATGGTAGTGGACTCTGTGGAACCCGGCTTTGTGAAACAGAAAAGTCAGCTTCCCTGAGTTCAGGTTCAGCCTAACTCACTTCCTGAGGCAGGAGGGCGTCAGCAGTGGACTCCAAGTAGAGTCGCTGCCATAGCAGCTCCTTCTGTAGTGGCCGAAATGAGTTTTGTTGAAATCGGGCCTTTAACAGTCATTGTCTGTAAGCTGTAAACACAGATTAGCTGTTGATGTCAGAGCTGATTCAAACGACGGCTGTTCTTCATCCGTACAACATCTCAGCTCCGTCTTCATCACGCTAAACCCTCTCAGAGACTCTCCAAGGATAGACTGGTCTGACTGGCTCCCCAAGACCTTTGGGCATGATTAATCTAACGGAGGCGTCCTGGTGGGATTAAGATTCCGAAGTACAATGACTCCTCAAGTACAGGAACTAATCCACGTAGGTTCCTCAGTACAATAACTGAGCTTCATAAGTTTTTCAATAAAATGATTCATCTGCACGTGTACCCCAGTACAGGAACTAATCCCAGTGAATTCCCCAACACAGTATTTTATCTGTTTAGGTCCTCCAGTATGGGAACTAGTAGTATGATGACTAATCTGGACATAATTAACGAGCTCCAACGAAGGGTAGCTCGGTGGAGCTGCTAAGTTAATCCAAATGTGCTCGTGTTGCGTCTAGATTTCTTGGCTAGATTCAGTTTCAGTCCAAAGCAGTTCTGAAGAGCAGCTGATAATCGGTGCACTGAGCTGCAGACCACAAACCGTCAAAAGTCTCTTTACAAACACACATGACCAGAGGACGTTTGCATCCAGAGGCCAGTAAATCTCACACGTGTTGTGGAATAGTGGCGAGTCATTTTAGTTTATTCTGAAAGTTTAATTCTTAGCAGGAGGAACGAATAGCTTAAAACTTGGTTCAGACAGGAACTCCTGGTGACGGGGACAGGAGACGGCAGACAGAGACGGAGATCGGAGGAGACAGACGAGCAGACAGGAATAGCAGATGTGCAGCGAAGACGCTGACCGACTCTGACAGCAGATACTTTAGAGGGACATGAATTCAGTGCAGGCTGCATACCAGCTGATCCAAGCCTCTGCGTCTTTAATTTACCCAGAAATCCATCCTGTAGGTTTACAACACGTGATGATAATTAAAAGAAGCCCAGTTTTCATCCTTCTGCACCTGTGAAAGTGTCTCCATCTGGTTCAGAGTCCTCAGCTGGTCAGCAGAGCTGGCCTCAGAGACGCTGGGAGATTAAAAACCAGGGTCCCTCCTGGGACTCTGTACATTTACACCCGCGATTTCATCAAAAAAGACTCAGCAACAGCCGAAGACGATGCAGTTACAGTCGTTCAACATTTGACATTCAGAGTTTTCCTACTTCAAGAAAAGACTAAAATATTATGTTGGGTTTGTTTGTGCCCTTAAAACTGTAAATCATGACCTGCTCTATGCAAAAACTGTCAATATATTTCAGACTGAAACAGAGAAATGGGTCAAGACCCCCCCAGGAGGTGGTCTTAGAGTGAATCAGAGAACTCTGATGTGGTCGTCATGGTGAGCTCAAATTCGTGGCGTGATCTTGGAGTTACGAGTGAGCTTCACGCTGAACCACACACTTCACAGTTCCTTTCCAAAAGTCATCAGCTGTTCTGTTGTTGCGTCTTCAGCAGCTTCAGAGCAGTGAAACGCGACTCCAAGCGCTTCGTCGTGCTTCAGCTGAAACTGAGGCATTGAAAGTTAAACGTGGCACGACAACCAGTCAACGCAGGCTCTCCAGTACGACCGCTGCTCTGGTCGGGTTCTCCTCTACAGCAGCGAATCCTCGTAGATGTGGCGGCTGAACTGATTCACTTAAAATCACAATGTGAACCGATCCACATCTGGTCTGCGTGGGATTACTGGTTTGACAAAAAGCCATGTAGGTCGGCCAGTACGATGACCAACCTGCATACATTCCTCAGTACGACCATTAACCGGCGTAGGTTCTCCAGAACCAGATCGAACTCGCAGGGCTTTCACACTGGCAGGGCTCCGTGCTGGTTCCGGTTCCCGGCCAGCGCATTCAGACCAAAAAATAACAGGTTTGGAACCTGAAAAGTGGATCCAAGAAAAACTGGTTTGCACTTGCCAACCGTGACATCACCAGTGGGCGTGTACCACAACATGGGAAAAAAAATAAAGTGGTCCGCGGAGGAAAACAAATGTTTGGTGGCCAACTGGGATTATCCCAGTTCCAAACAAAGCTGGAAACAAACACAAGGAAAAGCAGCTCCATGCTGAACTGGTGGAGGAGACGACCAGGACTGGTTCACCTGCTGGTTCACCTGCTGGTTCACCTGCTGGTTCACCTGCAGGTTCACCTGCACACCTGCTCAGATTAATGATGAACTCCAAAAACTCGAAGAAGAATATAGAAACAGCAGAAAAGAGCTGGACGTGGAGATCCAGACCAAAAGAACTGTTGGACAGTGTGATGGTCAGAGACCGGCAAACCAGGTTTGTTTACTGTTGCCGTAGTAACGCGGAGTAACGTCCTCCCACTTTGATTTCTCCCTCTAAACTGGTGTGAACACTGTCTGGTTTGCCAGCAAGCACCGAGGTTCTCAGACTCCAGAATGGAACTGGAGCCAGAACCAGAACCGTGTCCGTCTGAAAGCCCTGATAGAGTCACTAATAATCTGCGTCGGTTTGCCAGTATGACGACTAATTCACGTAGGATTACTGGTAGCTTCATAGCTAACCTGAGTAGGGTCCCAGGTAACAGCTAACCTGAGTACTTTCCCCAGTATGATAAGTCGTCTGCCTAAGTCCTCCAGTATGTAAACCAGTCCACATAGGCTTCCCAGTGTGGGAACTTATCAGCATGGTTCCCAAGGACGATGACTTGTCTGCGTAGGTTCTCCAATGTGGCGACTAATCTGCGTAGGGTTCCCAGTCCATTGTGTAATGTGTGAAGATGGCCAGTCCACATAGGTGTCCTGTGTGGGTTCTCTGGCAGACTGATGCACATGTACCCCAGGACGGGAACTAACCCACCTGAACTCCCCGTGTTCCCTGGTACAGTATTTATCTGCGCAGGTCCTCCAGGACGCCAGCTGACCCGTCTGGGTCCAGCTGAATGTCATGTAGTCTCTCCATGTCAGACTGCAGGACTGTGGGATCCCCCTCGTAACACTTGTTGTTCCAGAGACAAAACTGATCTGATCAGTAATCAATCATGATGTCATTGCATGGTTTGAAGTCATGAATTTGAACTTTGCTTTGATTTTGTCTGAGTGGAAATAAAACCAAGCCGAGTAAAAAAACCAAACTTTAGCTTTAGAGACACATGAGCAGAACAAATGAACTAACGTGTGAAAGAAGCCCGAAGTCTCACGCAGCATCAAACGGACCGAGTCCTTGATGTGAGGACATGAACAGAGGAGCACTGATTGACAGACAGAAGTCTTCATTTGTCTGCAGGTCATTAAAAGCTGTTTGTGACGCTTCACTTTCATAATAATGTCACTTTATGTCACTTGCTGGTGTAAAGAACCAGACTGGACTGGTGTGATGAGTCCAGACCGAAGCAGACGGATGGATGGATGATTGAAGTGACGAGGCCTAAGTGCTTTCTGCAGCAGCGGGAGTTGTTCTGACTAAAGCGCATTGTGCACGTCCGTGCATGTGTGTGTGTGTGTGTGTGTGCTTGGTTCCCAAACAAGAACGACTGCGAGTGTTTTCAGTTATACAATATTGCTTTCATTTGACTTTAATTATCGCATGAATTTTTCATGACAGATCTGTCTGACTGATTTACATTTTTAGAATTCCAGTTTTATTTTATCATCAAGATTTAAAATTCATCTTTCTTCTTTTATTGTTGTTGTTACTTTCAATTTGCATCAGTTTTCACACTTAGAATGAGTAAGCGTTTAATAGCTGCAAGGTGCATGATTGATACTTTTGTAGTTCAGCCTGGAAGGTGGGTGGGAGTGTTTTTGAATTTCCTGAATAAAGTATTCTGGCATTTAATTGATTTTTCAACTAACTTTTTTTTTTACATATTGTGTGTATGAGTTTTGGGGCTTTTCGCATTATTGGAGCTAATGGCGTTTTAGGATTATTGGGCCTATTGGAATTATTGGAGTTATTGGGGGTTTTAGGATTATTGGGCCTATTGGAATTATTGGAGTCATTGGGGGTTTTAGGATTATTGGGGCTATTGGAATTATTGGAGTCATTGGGGGGTTTAGGATTATTGGGGCTATTGGAATTATTGGGTGTTTTAGGATTATTGGGGCTATTGGAATTATTGAGTTATTGGGGTTTTTAAGATTATTGGGGATTTTGGCATTTTTGGAGTTAATGGGGTTTTAGGATTATTGGGTCTATTGGAATTATTGGAGTCATTGGGGATTTTAGGATTATTGGGGCTATTGGAATTATTGGGGGTTTTAGGATTATTGGGGCTATTGGAATTATTGGAGTCATTGGGGGTTTTAGGATTATTGGGGCTTTTGGAATTATTGGGTTTTTGAGGGGGTGATTGAGATCATTGGCGTTATTGGGGGTTATTTGGGTCCTTGGGTCGTTTTGAGGTTATTGATTATTATTGATGATATTGGAATTAATGGGGATCTTGGGGTCATTGTGGTTACTGGGGTTACTGGGGCTGTTGGTGTTGTGCCCCTAGTTTGTGGTGCTGGTGGGAAACTGATGTGCGAAATGAACGGTTGGACATGAAGATCTGGAGCAAAGACCAGAGGTCGTGGTTTCTCAGTGTACTGGTCAGGAGATGAAGCTCCTGATCTGCTGAGCGATTCAAACCCAGAGAAGGATGAAAAAGTCTACAATGAACGGCTGGCAGGACGAGCGGAGGTCACGCTGCGAGAGGAGCACTCGTGTACGTGGGCTCTACAACCATATGTCACGTCAGGATTAAGACTCCCTCTCTCCTCACCATCTGCGCGTTCATCTGCTCTGAAACTGAACGGTCATGCGCCACACATCCACGACACAATGACCCATAACGAGATGTAATCGGCTGCCAGCTCAGCTGACATGGAGATCTTTGAAGACTAGACGCAGCTGATAGACAAAGGAAACCTTTTATAGCTTCATTGGCCAGTTTCTCTGGATCAGAAAAAGTTGGGACAATATAGAAAATTAAGAAGAGAAATCAAATGACTTTGACTGTAGACTGAATCTACCTGCGCATGAATACAAAGCCATACTAGCAACACCCTCCAAAAACTGCTACAAAGCAATGCAGTGCTCTTACGAGGAAAAGAAGGTCTTCATGTGATAAAAGTAGAATCCATGAACCTCAAATATGTTGCTGTCATCAATGTTTAAATGAGCTTTTTGTTTTCATGAAACAGTCAAGTGTCTCAGCTTAAACATCTGATCCCTTTTACTGGAAATAAAATTGGTTTGAGACTACTTTTTAAATTATCAAATGTTTTTAACCTGGAGGTGAATCCAAATCAACATTCACTACCAATAGTCAACGTTATCTTGCCCGTGTCAGTTATTTCTCTTCTTTAAAATGTTAATTATGATTTTTAATTATAAATGTGTAGTTAAACTATGTGTGCTTCATTTTATTTATTTTAAATGAAAGATTTGTGCTCTTTTATTAGGAAAAATATCCCAGTTTTAATACCAAAGCTGTGGGGTTGGGGGCTGTTTTAGAACCAGCAGCAATAGTAAATGAAATAAAGGAAGAGCTTTTGAACGTGTCATCAACTGATCTGTTGTTGGATTAAGAGCAGAAATGCTGATTGTTTGGTGTTAGCATTACATCACCGACAAGGAGGGGGAGGGGTCAACGTGGCAGCTCTCTCCGAGGGCTTAGAGGACGCTACAAACCATCCACCATAAACAGATTTACCGTTTACGTCTCTCCATCCTCTCTAATCCTCTCTGTCTGTGTGAGCGTTGTTTGATTCATCTGCAGCTTCAACAATAAAAGCACAGGTCCGACCTCAGAAATCATTTCACCACCATGTCGCTTTCAAGCCTCCTTATTGGTGCAAAACATGCCTGTCAATCATCTCCTTGCATCTGGAGTTAGTGAAAACGTTGAGTTTCATCTGGGCTCAGTTTTGTTGTGCTCTGTTGAGCAGCTGGCTTGAACGCGCTGCAGCTCGCAGCTGTTTGCAGCTGTTCTCAGTGGACGCGACTGAGTGCAGAGTTTGAGCTCCATAAAACCAAGACAACGAGCTGAAAGACGCCTGAAGGCTTCGTGGGACTGAAGGGGAGGACAGTGATCTTGTGCTTTAAAGACGGAGGTTTCCAAACCAGCTGCGTCCACGTCTCATATGCAGTCAACAGCCACAACAGGTAAAGGTGTGCTGGCTGGACCGCCTGTCAAACTGCAGGCCGACGCCCACAAAGACTGATTCAGTGTGTATGTTGGAAAGCGGAGTGGCTGAGGCGAGGAGAGCAGCCTGGAGGGCGCTGAGCAGCTAGCTCACAATGAGAAGGAGCAAATTTACACAAAAATGTAGCAGTTGTACAAAGAACAAAAAACAAGAAATGAGTAAATCTCAACGAAGAAAAAAGCCCCAAACATGAAATCTGAAACAAGAATTCTAAATTGTGTCCTCAAATACAAAATGCTATTTTGAGCCAGCAAAATGCTAATTTCAGGGAACAAAATGCTAATTTGAGGGAACAAAATACATATTTAAGGCCACAAAATACTAATTTAAGGGAACATAATATTAATTTGAGGTCATGAAACACTAATTTTAGGCTTCTCAATGCGAATTTACTTACTTACTTATTTAATTTAAGGGAAGAAAATGCTAATTTGAGTCAACAAAATACAAATTTCAGGGAACAAAATACAAATTTCAGGGAACAAAATGCTAATTTGAGGGAACAAAGTACCAAGTGACATCGGACCTCATCCGTGCAACCTTTGGAAATGTGTAACTAGATGTGCACACAAATGACCTCCCACAAAAGAGCTGCTGTGGATTCACGGACGTTGCTGATTTGCGATGATATTGCAGGTTGGGGGTTGGATCCTACAGCCTATAAGCTCCGCCCAGAGATGCCTATGTAAGGTGTACGTTCTCACGCCATCTTTAAATAACTGGAATTAGAGGTCTAACAGGTTTAGAGGTTGAAAGATTGTGGCGTTAGCGTTATGACATTTTCGTAAACGCGTACATTTTGCTCTGGTCCATGTTGGTTGACCTGCTCTGGAACCTCTCCAGACTTTAAACTAATTACGTTTAATTCCAGCTTTAGTCGTGAATGAAATCTGTTTTTAAAAAAGGAGTTAAATGTCTTTTCTTGCTTAGATGAGAACAGCACGTACAGAATTCAGTTTAACAACAAATCAGTAACATTTCAGTCAAACAAAGATGTAATTATAATTATAATTATACTGTAATTGTTATTTTGTGACCTAAAGTTTAGTTTAGGTTTTAAATGTTTTATCTGCATTTGAATTGCCTTCTACATGTAAACTTACTTTCCCTCAACGCTGACGTGGGTTTTACTCGACAGTTCAGTCAACCAACATTTACGTGTACATTTTAAAGTTCAGCTCCTAAAATCACATTTACCGCTTTAATGAAATAAAACATATATTAACCTCTTTCTGGTTGGAGCTGAAGTTGAAACACAAACTTGACCTTGCTTCTTCACCAGAACCATGTCGGTGAGTAAATGAATGTATGAATGAATAAATGATGAAAGTGGAGCTGCTCCCACAGAATAACGTACGTTGTTGTTCATAACAAATGGTACGTGACGTTCTTCGTATCGTATTCAACAACATTCGAGCGTTGGAGCCTTCAGAGATATAAATGTGTCCCTAAATGGGATTGTTCACTGGTTCTGTGGCTCCTTGAATATTGAGTTGGTTTCTGTGGTGGAAGCAGATAAATTCCTCATTTCCACGCTTTTATCACCACCAACCGCGTGTCCGGGGCTCCGTTTCTCAGCACGTTCATGTTTTACGTGGGAACTTCTTCCTGATTGGTCCGTCTGGAGCTCAGGCGCCGCTCGCGGTCACTCAGCACAACTTATCAGCTGCTGTCAGAACAGAACGATTCTCTGTGAATTAGAAGAAAATCTTTCTTTTTTTCTTGTGAAAATGATGAATTATTTTCATATATTTGTGTGAAAAAAATTATATTAATATTTTACTTTTTATTAATATGATTGTTATTCAAATATATATAAAGTTTTTTTTAATCCTGTATCTTTTGAGTTTGGACTCACCAATTTTAACTTATTATATTATTCTTATTCTGGCTGTTTTCTTTATTTTATGGTTCTGTTTTTTTTTTTTCATGAGTCAGTTCACTGAGGTTATTGGACTATTTAATAGATCAGTTGCTGGACCAGTGGATGGATGGATGGATGGATGGATGGATGGATGGATGGATAGATGGATAGATATACTTTATTGGTCCCCCAGGGGGAAATTCAAGTATCACAGCCGCTTACAATAGAATAAAAATATGGGTTGGAAGAAATAAAATATAAAAAATATATAAATAAATATATATACACACATATTTTTTTATGTGTACATATATACATAAACACATATGCATAATGCAACAATAAATAAAGATAAAACTGGACGACCTGAGCCTCCTCAGGAAGAACATCCTGCTCTGGCCTTTCCTGTAGAGGGTCTTTGTGTTCTGAGTCCAGTCCAGTTTATTGTTGATGTGGACCCCCAGGTACCTGTACGAGTCCACTATCTCCACCTCCTCACCCTGGATGGAGACCAGCACAGGTTGACTCTGGTTCCTCCTGTAGTCCACCACCACCTCCTCAGTCTTGCTGATGTTGAGTTGGAGCCGGTTCTGACTGCACCACTCAGCAAAGCTCTCCACCAGACCTCTGCACTCCTCCTCATCATCATCGGAAAACTTTTGGAGGTGGCAGGATCCAGAGTCAAAGCGGAAGTCAGAGGTGTAGAGAGTAAAGACGAACGGGGACAGAACAGATCCTTGGGGCACCCCGGTGCTGCTGGAGATGGTCTCAGATGTGCAGCCGTCCACCCAGATGTACTGCGGTCGGCCCGTGAGGAAGTCCAGGATCCAGGCAGTGATGTCCTTGTGAAGCTGCAGGTCCAGCAGCTTGTCGGTCAGGAGGTTGGGGTGGATGCTGTTGAAGGAACTATAGAAGTCCAAGAAGGTGACTCTCACAGAGCTTCCTGCATCCTCGAGGTGAGACAGAGTCCTGTGTGTGAGGAAGATGATGGCGTCTTCCTCACTGATGTGCTTCTGGTATGCAAACTGAAGGGGGTCCAGGAAGGTAGAGAGCAGTGACCTCAGGTGATGGAGAACAAGAATCTCAAATGTCTTTATGACATGTGACGTGAGCACCACACGTCTGTAGTCACTGGGAGTGCTGGGGCATCCTTTCTTTGGTACTGGAACAATGCAGGAGGTCTTCCAGACATCAGTAGTTGGAACAGTTGTTGGAACACTTATTGGACGAGTTGTTGGACCAGTTATTGGACCAGATATCAGATCAGGTGTTGAAGTTGTTGTAGCAGTTGTTGGACCACATATTGGACCAGTTGCTGGACCAGTTGTTAGATCAGTTGTTGGACCAGATATTTGACCAGTAGTTGGATCGGTTGTTGGACCAGTTGTCAGATCAGTTGCTGGACCAGATTTTGAATCAATTGTTGGACCAGTTATCGGACAAGTTGTCGGACCACTTATTCTAGCAGTTGTTGGACCAGATATTGGACCAATAGTTGGATCAGTTGTTGGACCAGGTATTGGGTCTCAGATCTTTATTGAACCTCTGGGATGAAGGGGGCCGTGACTCTTCAGGTTCCTGGTACCATTTCATATGTGATGGGCTCAGTTCCATGTGTGTTGTAAGAACTAGAAGCTCTGATGAAGATCATTCCTCATATTTCTTGTATGCGTGCGCTGCTTTTATTGGCCCACCTCCAGACTGCAGGCATAAGTGGGATTAGCAGATAAAACGGTCTTCTTGTAAACTCAGATTACATTTCGACTAAAGCGTGCCCAGTCGTGGTTGTAATCAGCTGAAACGTGGTCGCATCCACCCGCCAGAACGCATCACATCTGCTGGAGTCTGCTCATGACCGCGGGCCGGCGGTGAGTCACTGTACTCCGAACTGTACTTCCAGCTCTGAAGAGGTTTCTGCTTCAGCGGCTTCACGGTGCCTGCAGAGCAACGATGAAGACGATGCATGAACAGGAAGAGATGAAAGCTGCAGTCAGGTTCATCTCATGAGCCCACGAACGCTGAGGTTCTACTGAGTTAATGTTGTTTCTCTGTTGTCGTCATCATCTGTTCCTGTGGATTTACGTGATTTTTTATATATATATATATATATATACTATTATTAAATGAAATGCAGCGACCACATTTGACCCATCTGGGCTGCTGGACCCAGAGCGGGGTGGGGATTGACCCGGCGGTGGGCCCGACCCCCCAGTTGGTACGCCACGGAACCATCATATAAAAACCTCCAAAATCGTATCTTCTCTGTGGGAGGTTGTGGTCTTCAGTCTCTGTTTCTGCTGTTCCTTCAGTCCAGGAGGCCGGTTTGAACCAGCATATGGTGGACGTTTGTATCGGAGCCTGATCATCCTCCGGTCACGCAGCTTGGGGAAGCAGCAGAACCACAAATGTTGACTGGATTAACGAGGTTCTTTTGGGGATCCACAGCACATTGTCTCACTGTAAATAACACTAATAAATCTACTCAAATTGTCTTATGTTCAGCAGCAAAATCTGACAACGGCATAAAGATATTTACTTTGCTAGAATTCTTAAAATTAGGTGTGCATGTACATATAGCATGTGTGTGTATGTATATATATATATATCTATATAAGTGTGTGTGTGTGTGTGTGTGTGGTGATCAGAGCTCTCGGGGCTCTAACCTTCAAACTGGGAGACTGGCTCCAGCAGGTCCCAGTTACAACATCAGTGATCTCTCTCCAGAGTGCAGTCCGAGGAACTGTTGAAGAACCCTGAAGAACCCCCAGGTTCCAGGGCCTCTGGTAGAGGACCTGAGCTGTGAAGGTGGAGCCATCAGAGAGGATGAGGAGGAGGTTTTTATACATATATATTAGGGCTGCAACAATCCATGTATCTGTGTTGAAGCCTTCGATTCTGCGCTCTGGGTTCGGTTCACATGTGTGGAACGATACAGAAGTTTTATTTTATCAACTTGTCTTCTGACGATGCCTCTGTGTTTACCGATCAGTGGACCTGTGTTCGACTACTCCGTCTAGGCTACATTGTCGAGCCCAGATCCACTGAGCTCCTCCCACATTCAAGCTAGTCAGACTGAGCTGGTTCTACACGCTGCTGAAGACGACAGGAAGACGTTCATTTTTCAAATGACTGCAGCTCTTCAACTGTTTGCTATCGACGTGATTCCAACGGATTCTGGAAGCTGAGAAGCTCAGCTCACTCAGATTTATTTCTGACATAGCCACGATCAGCGTATGTTGAGTCACAGTGGAACATACTGCAAATAAATTATCTACCGATTTCACGTCGTTAATGTGGTTGCGTTGATGTGATGAGACTCAATCATAGTTTGACTCCGGCATCAGGGATTTGTTTTGTTTTTCAGTTCCTAAGTTGTAAGAATGATTGTTTGGGGGTTGGTGTCCTGACACCATCCCAAAGATCCGTAATCGTCCTGAACCGTTTGGTCCATTAATGGGCCAGAACCACCCCAGAGAGAGACGTTATAGTAAACCTGATCCATACAGTCCACGTCTCATCACGGTGCCTGATGTTTTCTGGTTCCCACCCCCATGCAGAGCTTGTAGACCCGGTATAGTTCTGTCTTTACAAGCATGTAGCCAACCTGGATATGACCCTGGCCCTGTAGTGGATCTGGTCCCCTGATCTCCTGTACCAGAGCCAGTGTGGTGGTCTGGATTATCCAGGGTTGGACTGAATCATCGACCGACCAGATCCCTGGAAATCCAGCTTCTAAATCAGTCTTCAGAAGACCAGATGTGTCCAGTTGTCTGTGGTCCAGCTGCAGAACCCTGGCTTTTATTGAAGAGGGTTCCCAGGACCCTGTTTTAAAAATAAAATAAAGGGCCTGAACTTCTAACTAGACGACCTAAAGTTCTTTGGTGACAGGGCTGCGCTATGCTAACCATACTCAACCTGTGTTTTACGCTTTTATCGGCAGGATCAATGAACTAATATGGTTTATAGTGATAAAGCTTATGAAATAAAACTTGTAGAGCCACATCTTCATCCACCTTCATGCTTTGTTTGAATGACTGGTCCAGAGTCCCGCTACAACCCTGTTGGAAGTCCAAAGCTCAATCTGGCCTATGAGGACGATGAAGAACCTGGATCTGACAGGTTCATAGGCGGGTGGATGATTACATAACTTAAACCAGACGAATGCGGTTCCTTTAATCCCAGCGACATGTTGAAGACTCCACTCTATAATCTGTTCTTGCTCAACCAGGTCACAGCACCATAGATTATAGATTTGAGATTACAGACACTAGTCTGAGTCTAACTAAGTCACGGCAGGTTCAATGAAATGTTAATTAAGGATCAGAGAGGGCATTCCACTCTGGGTCTCTGGAGGACGTCCTTCCTGAAGGACAGCTGCTGGATAAGGACGAACCACGGAAGGTTCATCAAAGTCTGAAGTCGAGGTGATAAAGTCAAGAACTGTTATGTTGGAGCAGTCTGGACCTTTAACCATCTGACAGAAATGTAGAACATCTACTGAGGTGGTCATCAAGGACTCTGGTTCATGGGTGAAGGAGATGGGAGTGATTCAGAAATTAAAAGTGTCATCAGATATCAGTCGTGTAAAGCAAAATCTCTGGTCTAGAACGCATAATTCATCCGATAAAAGGAATGAGAATTAAGGAAAAACTGGCTCAGAGTCAGGTCCAGGTCTTGTTCGTATCAGCTGTATCGTGGTGACCTGGGGCCTCATGAAGAAAGATCCACGTGGATTCCATCCTCGATGTTTACGTGGAAATCTGCAGATGCAAAACACAAATCTGAGGTCGTCAACCAGGTGTACACGAAGTCAGTTTTTATCTGGAAAATCAGGCTTTTTTATTAAAATCAACACTTTTCATGGAGAATCGCAGATTAAAAAGACACTTTTTTCAGAAAAAGAAAAAAAAATTGAAATTAAAAAAATTATAGAAAATCTTAAATTTCGTAAGATTTGTAAATTTCATGATTAAGTTAAGGCTTTTGTGCTAAAATCACTTTTCTCATAAAACCACACATTTATACAAAAAAATCACACAAGTAGTTTTTTTGTATTTTTAAAAAAAAAAAACAGGGACAAAAGAATTTTGTTTTTGTTCATAAAAAAGTGAACTTTTGTCATAAAATCTCAAATTTCACAAAAATGGCAACGTTTGTCAAAAATTATAAAATTAAGACTTGTTCATGAATCCTAATTTGTTTTTCTTGTAAAATCACAAATTTATTTAAAAGAAAGTTGACTTTTGTGTAAAATATAAATAAATGAATAAAAATGAAAAATGTCACAAAATTTGAAAACTACAACTCTTGTAAAACTTCAAAATCACAATTTTTTGTAATAAAAACAGTAAATTTTTACGAAAGTCCAGTTTATTTGTAAAATCTTCCTCTGTGGTTTCCAAAGTCCTGACTTCCTGACATCAACCAGCAGCTGCTCTCCACCTCAGTTATTCCACCTTAAAGCAGCTGCTCTCCACCTCAGTTATTCCACCTTAAACCAGCAGCTCTCCACCTCAGTTATTCCACCTTAAAGCAGCCGCTCTCCATCTCAGTTATTCCACCTTAAAGCAGCAGCTCTCCACCTCAGTGATCCCACCTTAAAGCAGCCGCTCTCCACTTCAGTTTTTCCACTTTCCTGATGTCAGAACTGAATCAGACGTTTCCTCACAAACGTTCTAGTTAGAGGTTTCGGGCCAGATGTGGCCCACGGGTCTGTAGTTAGACACCAGTTGTCCTTCAAGGGAGGTTGGGTGTTCATCTATTAGCTGACTAGTGCTCGTGGATGGTGGTGTTGGAATGTGGTCCAGGAGATGTTCCAGCAGATCCTCCGGCACTCTTTTTGTGTATTCCTTTACTTTGTCCGTCCTGCAGCCGCCGCCTGCGTCCCATCTGTGTCCTCATCCAGCTCCGTACGTGACAGAAAGCTGCATCAGCTTCCACGAACGCCGTGAACTCAAGCACTTGAAGCCTCTGCCCCTTACGTAACTGCAGCTTAGAAAAGGAAAACTGAACTGTTTGTGATCCCGTTTGCCGTGAGGCCGTCAGAAGTCGCAGTTTAACAAACGAGCCGCTCACGTCCGAGTCGCACGGGCCTCGATGGTTGGCAGTCGTTGCGCGGGCGCTCCTAGATCAGGGTGAAGCTCCCATAATCTCGTCAGCCACATCTGTGCTCTCCGTGCGCCGGCCGCCGCTGTGTTTGAAGTGCAGCGAGCTGGAAGAGCAGTGATGTCACTTCCAGTCAGTGAGCACAGCGAGCAGAGATGCTCACTGCCGTTTCCAGTGCATTCTGGGAATCCTCCATGGAGCGTGGCGACATTCAGCTCGCTGTCCAGGGACCGAAGTCCCGTGTTCCTGACAGATGGCTGCAGCGCTTTGACGCTCACCGATCACGTCAGTCATCCAGGAAATCAGATAATAAAGAAAATAGAACAAATTAATCCTGAGCAAACCTTTAATCATGAATGAGCTGCTGCCTAAATGTGTGCTGGACATTAGCAGGGCTGCATGGCTAGCCAGGGCTTTGGAGGTTAGGTTAGTTTAGGATAGAGGTCAGGTTATTTTAAAGGTCAGGTTAGTGTAAGTTAGGTTAGAGGTCAGGTTAGTTTAAGTAAAGCTTGAGGTCAGGTTAGGTTAGTTTAGGATAGAGGTCAGGTTATTTTAAGTAAAGCTTGAGGTCAGGTTAAGTCAGGTTAGTTTAAGTTAGGTTAGAGGTCAGGTTAGTTTAAGTAAAGCTTGAGGTCAGGTTAAGTCAGGTTAGTGTAAGTTAGGCTAGAGGTCAGGTTAGTTTAAGTAAAGCTTGAGGTCAGGTTAAGTCAGGTTAGTTTAAGTTAGGTTAGAGGTCAGGTTAGTTTAAGTAAAGCT